>VYZQ01002130.1:0-29281 GCA_013400655.1 Mystacornis crossleyi
GGAGAGGAGAGGAAGGAGTAGTTGCAGGGTATTTTAGCTTAGATACCTCACTTAGATACCTCACCTCAAATGTGCGTGCAGCAGCACATTTGATTGTTCTGTGCACCCTCCTGGGGCTCTAGATGTTTTTATTTTACCAGGCAGTCATTGGCATAAATCCCAATAAGGTGGCATGGGTAGAGTTGTCTGTCCCTGATGTCCGTTGCCAGGCTGGGCTTCTGGGTGAACACGTGCTCAGGTGATATGGAGTGCTTTGTCTGCTCTCCTTGAGGAGGTGACAAAGTGACACAGTGCATTCTTCCAGCACAGGCTTTACTTGAGACTGTAGTGAAAACGTGCTGAACTTTTACTCAGACCCTGCAGAACAGCTGGAAATGTTTCTCAGCTGCACCTTTTCTCGTGTCAAGTTTCTCCATTCTGCTGAAAACTGGATGTGCAAACAGTGGAGTGGGCATGCTCGAATTCCTGTGGAAAAGGAGGACCCAGAGAGAGCCAGTCCATGCTGAAGGCTTGACCCCACAGCTTCTGTGGGGCTCACACTGTTGGAGCACAGCTGGGGAACCAAGCCCAGAGTGGTTGTGGGCCCCTTGGTGTCAGTGTTCCATCAGTTATCAGTAGTTCCAGAGTGTGTCCTGACACAGCTGTGACCCAGGTGGAAAGGCTGCTCAGGATGCAAGGGAATGAAGGTGGTCAAGGCTGTTGGCATCTGCCAGACTACTGGATGCACTGAATTCCTCTTCCACTGACGTTTGACACTTTCAGAAACATTAAATCCACATTTTGTAAAGCAAATTCATCATCTGTATGGTGTAGCAGATTGTGCTGGTCGTTAAGGAGCTTATTGGTAGCCATTAACTGGATAATTTAAATCATCTGGCTCTGCTGTGGGATTGTTACCACATGGGCTTCTTGCCTAGGACTTCATTCCCATTATTGACTGCAGCTGTTGGGTGAGACGGGCAGGCTTAATGGCTGTTTCCCTTGAAATAAAGGCTTCTTGGCTTGTTTAGGACATCAAACATGCATTCTTTGAATTTTAGAAGGCCAACAACACTTCATGCTTTCTTTATTTTTCCATAGACAGTATTAGATGCTTTAAAGAGATTACAAAAACTATACCTTTCCACCAGTATTTAATCTTCCTGCTTGTGGCAGGCAGCAAGTTCAGTGAAATCAGAGGTTCCGTGGCTCCTTTGCAATATCTGCTGGTGCAGAGGAACACTGTGAGCAGGATGGACACAGAGGCTGCTGGGGATGCCTTCAGGGGAGGAGGGCAGGGGATTGGCATCTGACACAGACTTCCTGAATTCCAAAGCTTATCCCTCTAAAAGATAGCCTCTCACCACTTTGCAGATGTGCTGCAGTGCACTGTGCCTACAGTGGTATGCATGAATGAGAGCCCTTGTCTTGGGTCTGCCTTGATGGAGGGAAGAGGGAAGAGGAAGAGGGTGCATTTGTAGTTTTCATTCTTCATCTGTGGACAGCAGAGTTAGCAGGTCATCCTGATGGAAGGCATGTCTTTGTGCTCCTTACATAAATCCTGGAACTCTTGTCTCATGAACAGGAAGAAGAAATGCAAAGAAATACCATTAATCTGTTGTCAGGACCTGGCTACTTTTGGAATCATGGGGCATCTTTGAAGTCCTAGTTGCTAAAGGAGGAGAAATAAAGTTTCAGATGTCTGTGCTTAACAGTGTAAGAAGAAACCATGAGTATCAGAAATGCAGAGGCCTCACTGTTCCATCCCTGCCCCTAATGGACTATGAGGAAAACCAGTGACAGGTATAAAAGAAAATAGGAAGGAGCTTCTGCCCTGGCTGATAGGGGAATCCAGGCCTCTGCCTGAGTCTGCTCCCAGGTACATCACTGTCCACACTCAACACAAGTTTGGTTTCTTTGGCTCCCTGGGTAGCTGTGCCCTTTAATTTGGCGTTTATCATTAATTGTATATTGCATTCCCAGGAGAACGAGAGATGAACGTCCACTGCTTCATGGATAGTTCTTTCCTCACGGGGTCTCTGTCAGCAGTCTGGCCTCATCTACTTAGAGCTTTTTCCACACTTGGCTGCTTAGGGTGGTGAGGCCCTGGCACAAGCTGACCAGAGAAGCTGTGGCGGTCCCATCCCTTGAAGTGTCCAAGGCCAGCTTGGACAGGGCTTGGAGCAACCTGGAATAGTAGAAATGTCCCTGCCTGTGGATGGAACTGGATGAGCTTTAAGGTCCCGTCCAACCCAAATCATTTCACGATACTGCATGTGACAGTTTGATTCTTGCTCTCTGCGTGTGTCAGGAAGGACATCTGTAATCTTTTCCCAAGCTCTTGTCCCCTGCCAGGGCTTTGGCAGGACACTGTGCTGCTGGGGGTACCCCTGCAGAGGGGTTGGAAGTGACAGGAGCCGGCAGTGCCGAGCACAGAGTAAGTTACCTGCCAAGTGAACCTGAAGACAGCCTGTTGAGGTGGCAGTGAGAACAGGAGTAGATGTCCCATTGTCTGAAGGAGTCTCTTGCAATGTCTCTCCTCTATGGCCAGCACAGTCTCTCTCACTTTATTTGTTGTGCTGATGTGGAAGGGCTAGGATGGGGCTTTTCCCAGCTGTGGTATCTCTGTTGCTTGAAGTGACTGTGTTGTGTTGCCTTGCTGTGTATCTGGGCCAGTGGTGCAGGCAGGAAGAAAGGCCCTCCTGAGTTTACCAGGCTAGATTATGCACAGTTCAGAACACAGATGGATCCCTAAGAAGATCATGGGCTTAACAGCGAGGCTTTCCAGGCTGCTGCTCATTCTCTGCCACGTTCCATTTGGCTTTTATTAGAGGATCAAAGGGGTTCTGAGGGAAGATGATGATTGAAGTCTGAAAGCTACTGCCTTGGAGAGAGAGCCCTGTTTTCAGCTGCAGTGCCTGGCCTCAGAGCTGCCTGTGTTCTGCTGGGTGAGCACCTTCATGAGGGTGCATGAAGCCAGGACTGGTTTATCCTGGTTCACAGCTGAACTCCCCCTGGAATGTGACCTGTCCCAGCAATCTCAGAGGAGCCGTCTTCCACCTGACCTGTGGGAGAAGCAGGAAGCTCCCTGTGGGAATGTTCTGTGGGAAGTGTTACCATTCTGTCCCTGGGCACCGCACTCCTTCAGGATGTGCTCCCCAGTCAGACCAGGAATCCAGGGATCAGTGTTATCCTGAGCTCTGAACTGAAAAGTAACTGGCATGTAACTCTTAAAATAAGCTAAACAGGAAAAATTGCATAACTTTGTCTTGAGCTTTTAAGGAAGACATTATTTGTGCTGACTGTCCTGAAGAAGAGCATTAGTTTTGTGGCTTCTAGTCTAGACAGGGAGGTAGAGAAACCTGGCTTGAGCTCCTGGGCCTTCCATAGTCTGGCAGAGACCTGTGGCACAGGAACTGGAAGACTTAACCTCTGCAAATGGAAAAAGTCTTAATTATTCAGTTCTCCAGCTGAACACCAGGTGTTATTTAATTAGATTTCTTATTTAAATCTACTGGAAACAGGGCCAGTAGAGATTGCCATGCTAGGATTGTGCTGGATGAGGGATGGCTGAGGCACGTGCACATGAGTACACCTAAGCAAAGCTTAGAAGCATGTGTTGAGCCATTTCCAGCAGAGATGTGTGTAACTGATTCTGTTATTTTCTTTTGTTGCTTGATTACATGACTTTGGATTTTTATTAGAACAGATATTATGCTCACTTTAGTGACAACAAGTTTGCAGAGTGAAAACAGGCTGAATAAAAATAGGTGCCATTCTACCTTTGTGCCATTGTGGGTGGTTGTGGACTCCTTTCTAAGTGATTTTTTTCCTCTCCTAGGTTAAGGGAAATACTGAAGAAAGCCTCTCTCCCTCCAGAGGATCCCGACACCCTGCCGTCAGTTACCTTGGCCATAGTTGAGACAGACTCCACAATAGTCTACTATAAAATGACTGATGGCTTTGTAATGCCAGATCCTCCTGATGATACCGAAGATACAGATAATAAACAGTGGAGGAAGAAAAGAAAGAAACTTTTCAAATGATTAGGACAGAGAAAACAAAACGTTTCTTGAATGCCTGTGCTCAAACCCAAACAAATGCATGAACTGATGTCTTTGAGTAAGTGGCGCGCTAAAGTCTGCCTTGGCACATCAAGGATGTGTTCAAGGGCAACAGAGGCTTATGCAGGTGCACTGTGATGAAATGCCATTTGAGGTATGAAGTAGGTCATGCTTTGAGACAGATCAGTCCTGACTAATAAATACACTTGGGAAGCGTCTGCAAAGCCTGTGTTTCCTCTCTTATCTGGTCAGGTATATTACAGAATAAACACATCTTACCCATACTGTAAATATGGTTACAGGCAAGTCTGAAGGGCTTCTGGCAGGACTGAAGGGTTTTATTTGCAGAGTGGCTTTGTCTTAGCCCTGTCAGAAGCACTCGTGCTGCCCCCGAGGTCACATTTCTGAATGTTGCTTTCTTTCCTCTGCTTTTGGAGAAAAGGCTTTTCAACAGAAATACCTTATTTTAATGTTTTCCCTGCAGAGGAAAACTGACGATAGCAGCACCAGAGGCAACTAAAACACCAAAGTATGTCACCATCTATGCTATAAGTGCACACTAGTTATCTGCATCAAGCACCAACTAGGTTTCTGAAGCCATTGTCATTCCTAGGTTTTATTTCATGATGTCTTTGGACATAGCTTTGCATATTGAAAGTGATTGCCCAGGAGGTGCTTCAGCTCGGAGTTAAGAGGAAAAAACCTGACTTCCAGTTTCTTCTGCAGGAATTTTTCACGTCTTTTGCGTGGAGATCTTCTCCAGGTTAAACTTGGAGTTCCTTGGCTATCAAATAACATCCCTGACCTGCTTCTTGAGCACAGGATTGTCTGTGTGACAGCTGTGTGGCCAAGGATCACACATTCAGAAGGTGAAGCACAAGAGCTCTTTTTTTGCATGGGTAAAGAATGGGAGGGAATCCAAGAAACCAAGCTGGAAATGAAAGACCATTTAAGCTTTGCTGTCCCCAGGACTAGAGTGGCTGTTTCTATGGCTGTGGAGCTTGATGCTAGTTTGGCCAAATGTGCTGGGAGGCAGAATTATCCCACAGGGGGTCCCGCACACCCTTGGAGGAGGTGTGTCACTGTCACCCAGAGCTCTGCAGGACACCTTTATCCCGTACAGCCTGGGGAGACTCGGCATCTGTGGGCTTCAGTCATGGAGAAAAAGAGAGTTTTTCTTTGCCCTTCTCAGCATTGCTCCCCTTGTGGAGGAAACCATCATTTTACCTTGGTCTGATGCTGTCCTGCCTTGAAGGGGTCCCTGTGTGCTGACTCCTGCCATGCTGCGTATGACCTTGATGTCGATATTTCATGGGATCCATGGCTTATTCCATAAAGCAAGCATTACACCTGGCTAGGCTGCCTGCCACCAGGTAAATTATCCTTGTTACAAGCTGGGAAGTACTTCAGCCCTGCAGGAAAATAGGTGGTGGTTTGTGTGAAGGAGGTTGTAACAGATGCAGCATGTAGCAGATTTGTTATTTAAGCGACACATGCTTAACCCCAAAAGCAAATTCCTTTGCATTTGCTTCAGTTTCTGGGAAATACTGCCAGTTTGCAGTTTGCTGCATGACTGATGCTTGGCTTTACCCTTCATATTATCATTTCTGTGCACAGAAAGAGGAGCATGACTTGAGCCTCCTTTTCTGTACACTGAAAACTGCTGACCCAGGCTTCACAAGTCAAGTTGGAGAAACTGTGTCCGAAGGCTTTGATTTCTGCTTATTCTTGTGTCCCACTGAGAAATGATTATATGGGCCTTTTTCCAGCCTCCTTAGATTGTGGTGATTCTTTATTTCTAAGGGGAAAAAACCACAGAAGAACAAATAATATCAGAGCACTGTTTGTCCCATAGGTATTCTAGTGTAAACACAGGGATGTTAAATAAGCTTGGAGCCAGCTGTGCTGTTCCTTTACATTCTACTGAAGTATTTCTCTCTGTCAAGTCAACAACACACAGACTGAAGCCTCTGGTCTTCCAGGCACTGAATAAAGATGAGAAGAGACTTCCTGTAGAAGTGTATCAGTTCAGAGCAGTAGCACATTAACATTCCTGAATCCATAGCATCCTGGTGCTGTGCCCAAAGTGTTTCAAGCATAACTCTGCTTCAAGTGTTTGTGAGATATCCATGGACGCGTGAGCCGTGAGATTGCTGCCAATTCAGCACTTATTTCAGCCCAGAAGATCTTGCAGGTTCCATACTGCTATCTTCTGGAGTTTTTTTAGGTTTTATGTAACAAGTGCAGTTTGATATGTTTTACTGAATGCCCCTGACCAACAGAAGGTGTTTTAAAATCTGAAGAGTATAATTTTTCAGTAGATTATTGTTCCAAGCCTTTCCTGTCTGCGGAGGGATGTTTGCATTGACGCTTCCCCACCGAGTCAAGAATGACAGAAAAGCAAAGGGCTGTTTTGGCCTGGCATTGACAGCGAGACTCGGTGCCCGCTTACGTAAGGGAACCTTTGCTTATGCAAACTGTGTCTCCTTGAGGCATTGCTGGCACCATCACCCACCTCTCCCAGATGCAGCCTGACTTTGCAGTGCACGCAGAACATTTTATGTGAAGAAATGCTGGTGGAGAGGCAGGAGGGCCTTGTCAGGTCCATGAGGAGGAGCTATGGTTGCTAGCTGTGGCCAAGAGAGCTCCCACAGCCCACACTGAGCACGGGGGGCTGTTTGGGCAGCAAACTCCTCTGTGAGTCTCCCAGGCCTCCGTGGCTGTGTGTGCTCCGTGGCAGCGCAGGGATCTCTTGCTCAGCATCTGTTTCTGCTTCCTGGGCACAGCAGCATGGCAGCAAGGCAGAGGCCAGGTGAAGGGGTGTTGCTTCCACGTCCTAAGTGCAGTCCCACCTCCTGCAAAGTGGCGCTCAGCATCTCTACAAAACATTTCTGTTTCTCAGAAATCACTGGAAGAAAGATGTGGGCTCTTTTAACCCGTGCTTGAGCTAGGCACGGTTTTCCACAGGTTCTCCTGGGACACAACAGTGAGATATCAATAATAATGCTAAAGCTAAGCCATCTTAATCTTCCTCTTTTCTGTCAGCAAAAGCTTTTTTGTTTAATTTAAAACTTTTTTTTTCCCTAATAAAGAATCCATATGAATTTATTAATCATTCTACTAGTATTGCAGATCTGTAGGAATTAGATGTTTAATAGCTTGTCCAAGTAGTTTTCAGGACTCTAAATGCTATCAACTAGCCTGCAAGCCCTGTTCTATGTAAATGGGCTACTTGTTAACCTCTAGTCTTCCAGGGACAAGACCCGAGGGAAGGTCCGAGATCAGGAAAAGATTCTTCCCCCACAGGGTGCTAGGGCACTGCCCAGGCTCCCCAGGGAATGGGCACGGCCCCGAGGCTGCCACAGCTCCAGGAGCATTTGGACACCGCTCTCAGGGATGCACAGGCTGGGATTGTTTGGGTGTCCTGAGCCAGGAGTTGGATGGGATGATTGATCCCTGTGAATCCCTTCCCACTCAGGATATTCCATGCTTCTAAAAATAGCTGCAGCTGCACCTCATATTTCAGAGTATCCAGGGAGCTGATTCCTTTTCCATTTCATTCCCTCATGTCTCAGATGCTCCCACTGAGACCCNGTCCACCCAGCATAGGATCATAGACTCACAGAATATCCTGAGTGGGAAGGGACCCACAGGACCATCCAGTCCAAGCCCTGGCCCTGCACAGGCACCCCAACAGTCCCACCCTGTCCATCCCTGGGAGTGGCGTCCAAACGCTCCTGGACCTGTGGCAGCCTCGGGGCCGGGACCATTCCCTGGGGAGCCTGGGCAGTGCCCCAGCACCTGTGGGGGAAGAACCTTTCCCTGATCTCCAGCCTGACCCTCCCTGACACAGCTCCAGCCGTTCTGTGCATCCTGTCCCTTGTCACAGGGAGCAGAGATCAAAGGGCTCTTTCTCCTGGAGAGCGTTGCCTTCAGGGGGCAGGGTGGCTGTCACCCCCCTTTCCATAATCCCAGACACCCCCATTAACATCCGGCATGGATGTTCACTGGATAAATCCGCCGGCAGAACTGGCTGGAGCTGCCGGTTGTGTCTGCACCAGAGGGCGCTTGGAGACTGCCAAGCCGAAGTATTCCTCCTCTGGGAATGCTGGAGCTTTGCAGCACTCCCCTTACACACCTCTCCTGCTTCTTCTTAACAAAAGGAGGGGGAAAAACCCTGTCAGCAGAAACACTTGCGATGGCAATTCTTCCTACCTGAAGGAAATGGTATTACTTAAACCTTCCTGGAGAGGGGCTTTGGAGAAGGGACTGTAGTGGCAGGACAAGGGGAATGGCTTCAAGCTGACAGAGGGCAGGTTTAGATGGGATATTGGGAAGGAAATGTTCCCTGTGAGGGTGGAGAGGCCCTGGCACGGAGTGCCCAGAGAAGCTGTGGCTGCCCCTGGATCCCTGGAAGTGTCCAAGGCCAGGCTGGACAGGATGTGGAGCACCCTGGGATAGTGGAAGGTGTCCCTGCCCATGGCAGGGGATGGCACTGGATGAGCCTTAATGTCCCTTCCAGCCCAAACCATTCTGGGATTCTGTGAGGATGATTCAATGAAGCAGCAGCCTGTGTGGAGGCTGTAGGAATGCAGGTTATACAGGGGTACAGGTAGACCAGTTGTTGCCCACTTCTCCATCCGTTAGCAGAAACCCAAGATTTTGGGATCTTGGGTTTTTCAATCTTGGATCTTGGATTTTTCAATCCCTCCTGACCATCTGGATCCTCCACAGCAGATTTTTTCACCCCAGAGCTTGAGGCAGGATGTGAAGCAAGGGCAACCTTGCCAAGTTACAGCAAAACACCACAAAAGAGTCTTTTAGCCATCCAGAACTTCTCCTCTGCTGCCTGCATGTCTTAGGCACTGCAGTAGCCTCCAAGTGAACAGCCAGCTTGGCAAGCTTCTCGAGACCTACCCCACTCGTCACCCGTTCCCATTTAATTCCCCCTCATATGATTTAAAATTATATCCTCTGCATTAGGAGTTGACCCCAGCATGATGGTAATGCCAGCTGCCCACCCACCTCCTGCCCAGAGCCTTGCAGTGCTCTTAGATTCAGACAGGCACGTTTTGAAAGCTTAGAGTAAATATCCAGAGGGAAAATTACAGCTTGAAACTAGCCATAAAGATCATGTTCACTATAAAAGAACATAAGATGACATAAATAATACAGTATTGTACAAAAGAAGTGGCCGAGAGAGATGAAAAATACTACCTGTGCTTAAAAATGTGTTACATTCTGCAGGAAATTGTAGAGCAAAAAAAGAAATTGGTCATTCTCCCAGGAAAATCTGATTTACTGAAAAAAACCCAAAATTGAAAGTAGAAGAGTATTAAATCACTTGGAGTCCGGCATTTAAAAATACATTGCTTCTTTTCCTGAGAGGCAGGTTGCTGCTAGTCAGGCATTTATAATAATTCCTAGGAAGGGATGGGCTGAGCTGGTGCCCTGACCAAGGTATTGCTAAATCAAAATTATCCAAACTGTGATTCTGATTATAGGCAAAATGGATTTAGAAATGAGAGAGTGTGATAGATGAGAAAGGGCTTAGGAGAGAACTAATGAGTTGTAGACATCAAGGGAAGCATCAGGGTGAAAGGTTACTTATGGACTTGTTCAAGGGTTCATCTTGGGTCTGGTATGGTTCATGTTCTAATTGATGGTGTTGGACTAAACCTAAGCACAAAGTCAATGAAATGGCAAGGCAGCAAAAAATATGGAAAAATATGGAACTTCTGTGTTGTAAACTTTGGGTTCCAGATTAGGACGAATGGAAACCAGGCTTTGAACGTATTGGCCATGCTCAGCAAAGGGCCACCACATAACAAGGCTGTGAGAGGACAATTCTAGGACCTCTCAGGCAAAACATTCCCAGCAGAGCTGTGTAGCCCAGCAGGTCCCAGAACTGAACAAGGCACCTGCCAGCCTTGGGCACCCAGGGTCCATCAGCCAGGCTGGGGCACGGTGGGTCCCGCCAGAAGAGAGGTGTGCAGGACCTGCTGTGGGGTCAGAGAGCATGGCCAGGACTTTACGCAGGCATCTGCTCATGCTCAAAGGTTTCTTCTCCACCATGTCAAACTCAGTTCTCATGGAAGTGGAGGCACAGGCGTGGGATAACATCATAGTGAGGAACACCAGTTCAGCCGAGGCTCAGCTGGTCCCTCAGCCAACAGAGGGTTACACACACACAGACCCTTTTCACCACGCTGGGAGTGAGGGAGAACCACTGCAGGCTGCTTCACACAGTGCGGAGGTTGTGTTGGGGTTACAGCGTAGTTCTCCTGGGAAGAGGAACATCTTATATGAATAATCACTCTTGTCTTATATGTTGTCTTGTCCTGTTGAAGCTCTATGTGAATGGCAAAGATTTGCTTGGGAGAGCTGAGGAAAAGGGTCAGGAGCATATCTGCATCCAGGAATTTGGTTTCAAGACTACCATGAGAAATACAGGCTGGGATCAGAGCTGGCTGGAAACAGATTTAAAGTGTGTCTTTTTAAATTCAGCTATTAAAATGTGTTGTCAAAGTAATGCATTCAGTTGGAAGAGTATTATCAGAGCAAAGGGAATTTACACAGCAGCACAAAAAAGTCAAAACCTCTGGGTAGTAATTTCCCTAACTCAGACTAATTCGCATCTATCTTGTTCCCCCGCAGCATCTTTAATTACTGGAGCCTCACAAAAAGCCTGTGTGAGGAAAGGAAGATAGTAATTAGCTGGGCTTTTTTCTCGCCACTGTTGTGAGCCTGCAGGGACTCGTCTCTCCAGCATTTGTTATTTGGTTGAATCATTTTGTTGTAGAGAGTTGATAGAAGGGAGAGCTGGGATGGAGGAAGGGTGTTGTGCTGTGCAGGATATCTATAGTGTACTTCAGGGACATGAATTTTGTGGGTACGTGTCAAAGAAATTCCACAAAATCACAGCTTTTTAGAACTATGAAAGGAAAATCCTGATGTTAATGTAGGGCAGCTTGGGCTTTAAACTGAAAAATGGCTTTAAACTGAAGGAGAGCAGATTTAGATTAGAGGTTAGGAAGAACTGTTCCCCTGTGAGGGTGGTGAGGCCCTGGCACAGGTTGCCCAAGGAAGCTGTGGCTGCCCCATCCCTGGAAGTGTCCAAGGCCAGGTTGGATGGGGCTTGGAGCAACCTGGGATAGTGGAAGGTGTCCCTGCCCATGGCAGGGGTGGGATGAGATGAGCTTTAAAGTCCCTCCCAACCCAAACCATTCTGGGATTGTGTTATTCTAGGAAGAATGCTGAGAAGACCTGAAACTGAACAAATCCAGCAGAAAAGCAGAGTGGAGCAGTGGGTGTAGTCCTTTTCTGTTGCTGCCCCTCTCCACCTGCAGCACCCAGGGAGGGTTTGGTACAGGCTGAGCAGCCAAGCAGCTTTGAAGTGCTGGTTTTCATCCTTGGAGTCCTGCCACAGACACAGACTTCCCATAACAGAACCATGGAATCATTTACATTGGAAAATCCCTCTAAGGTCACTGAAATCAACCATCCCCCACCACTGGCAAGGCCAGCACTAATCCACATCCTCAAGTCCCACATCTACAGGTCTTTTAGATCCCTCCAGGGATGGGGACGCCATCCCTGCTCTGGGCAGTTGTGCCAGGCTGGACAACCATTTGGATGAAGAAAGTTTTCCTAATATCCAATCTAAACCTCTCCTGCTGTAACTGTGGTGGCTGTAAGAGCAGGGATGTCTCTCCAAGCAGGGTCCTCCTTGGGTTTGGTATCATAGTACAAGGGGGAATTTGGGTCTGTTATGGGAAGTTTCAGGGTTGCAAAGTCTGGCAGTAGGAGATCCCAGAATTCAGGCAGCTTGTGCATCCTGAACTTGGTCTTCTTGTGGATAAGTGTTAAAAAGTCCTTTATTATAGTTTTCAATACTTATTTTCCATTTGGTAAATGTGGAGTCACTCAAAAGTCTTTCTTCTCATCAGCATATAACTTTATAAGTTATTAATCAAAGGATGTCTGGACATGGCACTGAATACAGAAGTCCTGCCTTTGGGATGTTTCACCAGAATTTCAAACAAAGCACAAATATTAGTGAGCTGCCAGCTCTGTAATCCTGTGTAATTAGATGAGGAAATTAGACAGGGGTGATGCTGCTTCCTTTTGCAGCCAGAGATCTGAGGATCAGAGATTAAGACTGTAAGTGTCTACTAATTTCCAGTGTTCAGTTTCAGATAATGAGAGCTTAACTTTTTAATTTGATTTAATTTAATTACTCATGCCTTGCAATTCTACTGCCCTTCACTGGTTCAACCTGCTGTGGAAGCAATAGCTAAACCATAAAGTCTTCACACCTTGAAGAAAACTTCACTTTAGGAGGCTGAACTGGCATCTAAGGAGAAGAAGAGACCTTGTCAGGGATACGGCATGATCCTGAGGGTCCTCAAGTCCACCTGGAAATAAACTCATCATGACGATAAAGCCCTGCACCTCCTTGTTTGTTTTAATTTCATCTCAGAGATAAATCTTGGGTTATTAAGCAATGTTAAGACAGCTACAAGTCCCAGTCTCCTGGCCAAGGCTCAGCACAGCTCCTGATCTTGGTGTTCCTGGGATGGGGAGTTGCACTCTGGCTGAATGTTGCATCTCTCAGCACTTGGCCCCTGAGCCCAGCAAATTGGCAAAAACATCTATTTTTTCTCCTTGGATTGTTTTTCTACCAATATATTCAAATTTCAGTGGGTTTTCTGTTGGATTTACTGTGCCCTTCCCAGAGAGTGGCTGCTCTGGGATTGGTGTGTAGTTTTAGGATCACAGTTTGGGTGGAAGGGACCTTTAAAGGTCTCCCAGCCCAACCCCCTGCCATGAGCAGGGACATCTTCCACTGTAACTTCATACATTGCCAATTGGATTTGAGTTTTGAGCCCTGGGCTCCCCCTTGTTGGTGATATGCACTGCTGTGATACACATCTAGACACACATAAACCCTGCTCTTCAATACCTCCCACAGCAGCAAGTTGCTCCTTTTTGCCCGGAGTCTCCAGATGGTGCTGAAATCCTCAGAGTTTTGAGGCTTTATTTGTTTGTTTATTTTTAGGTAACTTCCCACACTTGGGCCCTCATCGGGATGCCTCAGCCTTTCCATTCACCAAACAATGTCACATTTAGTTCATTTTGTCCTCACTGCTGGCCCCCTTCCCAAGCAGGTCTACGATGAATCATTGTGCTTTATTATTAGTGTTGGTGCTGAAGTTCAGTTTCTGAGTCTCTTGTTGTTTTTTCCCTTCCCAAAATAAATTTGCAATTACCCCTGTGTTGTGATGTCAGTGATTTGCTTACCTCCACACTGGATCTGGACCAACTTTTCCAAGGAGGCTTTGCTATTAAAAAGCAAAATAGAGATCCACTGATCTCATATGCTGAGCCCCAGCCCCACTGCCGGCATCTTTGTGGAGGTAACACCACGTCCACTCTCACTGCTTCTCTGCCTTTGGGGAATCAGACCCCAAAATCAGCATTTGGCAAACATACAACTTTAATGAAGGGTTTTTTTATGGGGGGGAGAAAGGTTGAGTACCTCCAAGGATGATAAAATTAGCAGCCCTACAGAAGAGCAGCTCAATTCTGCATTCTGTGGTTCCTCCTGAGGGGCAGCTCCTCCCGAGGGACAGCTCTGATCTCTGCTCCCTGTGACCAGTGACTGCACCCAGGGAAGGGCTGGAGCTGTGCCAGGGGAGAGTCAGGCTGGCTATCAGGAAAAGATTCTTCCCCCAGGGAGTGGTGGGGCACTGAACAGGCTCCCCAGGGCAGCCTCTACCATGGCCAGCAGCTCCCTCCATCCCACCTCATCCTGGCAGGGAGCCAGGAGTTCTCTTTCCCTACCTTTGGTTTTGGAATGAGCACTGTGGCTCCTCAGTTGGTCAGGCTATATTTAGCTGCCATGTAGTGGCATTTCCAGTTTTCTATTTTTGTAAATCCTCATTTCCCAGGAAAGAGGCTGAGCGCCGGCCGGGGGGGGCTGTATTTCTGCTGTGTGACTGCACCTGTGCTGGTGCCAGAGCTGGTCTAGGCAATGCCTACAGCTCTGCCAGGGGGATCTGATGCACAGCTCACTCCCCTTCCCTAGAGCACATCCCACAGCCATTCCTCCTTCCCTTAGAGTGCCTGCAGAGGTTTTCCCCCTCCTTGCCTACATCTCCCTATTGCGGTCACCTGTGGAGCAGTTTTATTTCTCCTTGGCATCCTCCCTGCTGCATCCCTGGTCCAGCCAGGGCACTTTAGGGCTTCAGGCTGGGTCACACTGTGTTGCTTTCTGCCCACATGGGGTTGCACAGACGTAGATGCATAAATATAGTATATAAATAGCATGATAGATAGTATATAAGAAGCACAGCAAGGTGGCAGGAAAATAACAGCAAATTAATCCAGCATGGGAACATCTGTACAAAAAGCTCTTTGAGTTCTTTTCTTGGTGGACCAAGAGTTTTAAGCTGTACAGGGTTATTCCTTAGACACCTTAAAAACCATCTGCTGGCAGCAGTGTCCCCTGGAAAGACCGTGACTGGTCATGGTGGCCCTGGGACCACAGGTGTGAGATCCAGAGGGATTGGGATAACTTCCCCAGGGAAGTGTGGAGGCACTGGGCATCTTCCCAGCTGTCTGTTCTGGCAGTTTTGCAGTTTCCTCCCCAGGCAGTGACTCCAGCAGCAGACATTTACTGGGTTTTCTTTAGTGTGAAGTGCCCTTTCATGACCAGGTATTGTGTAAGCCCCATGCAGCCCTGAAATGCATCACAACATGCTTGGCTGGTCCTTCAGGCTGGGAAAGGGACCTAAATCTCCCATTTCTTTCCATGTCTTTCAAGCAAAGCATTTCAAAGGCTTCGCTGTGAGAGGCATCAGGGTGGACCCAGACCCTGTGGAGCTCCCACAATGCCAAGAGAGGAAAGGGAGAAAAGCGATGTTCAAAACACAAACACACTTTCTGGGGTCCAAGGGGGTCCTTGTGGGGTTTCTTTCTAGTGCAGCACCTCCTTGGCCTGAGAATAACCTCATATGTCTTTGAACTTGTGGTCAGCGGGCTCTGGCCAGATATGCAGAGTACCCAGGAGAGCCTCTCATTAGTGCTGAAGGTAAACCTGGGTTTCCCTTTCTCAGTGCTCAACAGGCAGCAGCTTCCTGAAAGAGCATCTCAAGCTAAACCTGTTCTTCCAGGCTGGGCCAGCATTCCCCTGCAGTCAGAGGTATTCCTAAATATTCCTGAATACTAGATATGCCAGTGTAAGCCATGGAATTGAAGAAAGAGGGGAAGACTTTGGGTTGGTGACTTGGGTTGGTCATCCAGGACCTGCAATTGCACAAAAAGAGGCCAACCACCCACTTTAGGGCACCCAAAGCCCACTGTCACCCAAACACTTTGAGCCATCCAAAACCCCTTGTCACCCAACGTTTTGGTTTTTTCTGAATACCTGAAGAGGCTGTAACCTCTTTCCTTGAGGTTATTGCCACAAGGAAAGAAAATTGAATGCAAGGCAGGTTTTTCTCACTGCCTGTGGGGTTTTTGTCAGCCAGAGTGCTGGGTCTCAGCAGGGCAGGGTAACTCAGCCCTACAATGAGTAACTCACACAAAGTCTGGAATGCAGAGGTGCTGTTGGGCTCCGGCTTGAGAACTGGAGGAATCTGACACTAAAAATACATCTCAGTGACTACTCCAAGCCCTCTTGGGCTGATGAGGACAGCACACCATGACGAGCCATCACCTGATGCGAATTATCGCCCAGACAAACCAGAGGGCAGAAGCCACCGAGCTGTATCGGGGCACACAGGTCTGTTTTCAAAAGCTCATTTGTTCTTTGTACCTGACAGTGTCAATTCATCCACACAGACAGCACCAGAAGATAAGCTATTTAACCCAGCTCTCTCCTGAGGCTGTGTTTAGTTTTTATGCTGTTTTCACATGGGGAGGTGCTTAGGAGGTCCAGCAGTTTGCTTGTTGAGTTTGCAGTCATTTCAGAAGCTGCACATTCCCCCGTGTAAACTGATTTTCCTGCTGTGAAAAATGGAGGTGGGGAGGAGGGAGCAAATTCTGCCCTGGATTTTTCCTTCTTCCTTGCAATAAACTGTACATTCTCCTTCCAAACTTATGTGTTATGATATCCTTTTCAATTGCACTCTGAGGTCAGTGCTCCATGATGTACATGCACTTGAAGTATTCCTGAATTCCATCTCTCATTTGCTTTGATGCTTTTTTTCTTCCTAAATTATACTGTGGGTTTATGAAACAGTGGGCTGGAGAACAGTTCCAATATGGGGATAGAGCAGATAGAAGTGTAGTTACCTTATTCTCTGCTTGTATTAGAAAACTGAGCTCATAAATTTTAATATTCATTATATAAACTAACCCCATAAATGATAATATTTATTATATAAACTGACCCAGTAAGTTATTGTTGTTTCCTGGCCCCACCACAAACTCTACTTGTCCACCTCTCCATCACTCAAAAGCATCTGAGCTGGGAGAAGTTGTTCTTTGTCAAGCCCAGTGAGCAAAACATGGAAAACTCAGAAACCACCTCAGTATTTGAAACTGGGAGTCCATTGTACCTTCCTCTGCCCAGATAAATTTCTTTCATCCCCTCTGCTTCTCCTCAGACAACATTTCTTCTGATGTTATTCCAGGGCTGATACCAGGCTCCTTTGATGCGCTGAAATTCCCCAAAGAACAATACCCAACACTTATCTGCATGTATATATTCCTTCTCTCTGCCTCCAAGGAATACTTTCCTATGATCTTCCAATGTTTATTTAGGTCATTTTTGTCTCAATCCAATTTTCTCTTTGGAGACGAAAGCCTGCATATGTTTCTTCAGATGTCACTCTTACTCTGTACAGCCACCATAAATATGCAGCTATGAAGTCTTTCCTCTGTGTAAACATTGAAATATAGAGAAACTATCCCAGTTATCTCCAAGATTTACCCTTGGGGTACCCCTTCCCCTTGAAGCCTGTATAAGCTTTAGTGTTCACTTCAATTAGAAGCATTAACCCAATACCAAGGCAACTTCCAAAGCCTCCACCCAGGTTTCTACTACTAGGGTTTGCTTCTCCCGAAGCTCCCAAGACATATTTTGCACATTTCATGCTAGTGCAGCAATTCACTGTGTCCATAGGAACTTAAAAGACACTTTTTATAGGTCTGATTTCAGCTAATTTCTGGACATGAAACTGTTTGAGAGCTGGAGTGGCCCCAGTCAGGAGGCAGCCCTGTCCTGCCTCTCCCTGGGTAAGGTGCCCTTGCCTTGGTGACCAGCTGTCCTGCCACAACCAGCCACCATGAGACTGCAAAAGAGGAAAACAAGGCTGGTTTTGTGTCTAGTTATCAGACAGTGAAAGATATTTCAAGACTGCCAAGACGGCATTAGAGGGATTTGCTGAATTTCTGCTGGTTTCTGCAATTTGCCATGGCCCAGGTATCACTGGCACAGACAGAACCAGTTTGTACTGCAGTAAAAGAGCCTCCAGCAACACCCAGCTCAGCAGGAGCAGGGCTTGCTTTCCTGCCTTTCCAGCTCCTGAGGCCAGAGGGACTGGAGCAGAACGGGGCTTGAGCCAGCTTTTCCCATGTGGGGCAAAGAGGACAAATGAGCATCTGCACCATTCAGCTCTGAGTCTTTGGGAGATGCTAAATGTCTGCCCAGGGCTGCTGGTCTTTTGTAGGCACTAATCTGCTGACATGACAACTGGATTCACTCAGGTGGATCCTGGGATAAGCACAGATTCCCATAGCAGGAGACTGTGTGGGCAAAGAACAAAGCCCCTTCATGCCAGTGGAGCCAGGTGCCAAATTCTGCTCACTGTAATCTCTCAGTGAAACCACTTAATCTGAAAAGGCAAGAGGAAGCTGGCTCCAGTCCTTTGCATAATTAAAGGCCTAGTGCTCTGGGCATGTACCTTTGGAGTAGAAATCTTATTCTCCCACTTCTCAGCTCCCAAGGAAACATGCTTTAGCTAGAGTGACTTGGAGATGTATAGGGTCAGGATCTCTATCCCTCGCTTGCCATCTGATGGGTCCAGAGCCAGCTCCAAGCCAGGTGGGAGCTCACCTGACATTTCAGCCATGGGTATGAGCCCGTGAGATGAATATTTACATCTCATCACATGATTTAAAAGCTGCTTTAAGGTTTGGGAATAAGTAGTTCAGTATTCATATATACATATCTGTGTGTGGCTGTGCATAAAAACACACAGGTGTAGGTGAGAGAGGGGGCTATTTATATCAAAAGGGAATTTGATAAGGAAAAAAAGTATTTTTGAGTGTCTAGGGGTGTGTCACTATGGCCTCTCAGTGCCTTGTCCACTGGAAGTTTTTTCTGACAGATTTTACTAAGAAGTTCATTTTTTCACTCAGAGAAAAGTATTTATTTAACCAAGCTCCTGGCAAAGAATAAAGGTTGGACTGTCCTACTTACATCAAATAATTTGTGTTTAAAGGTTTTTTATTTCTCTGGTGGACATGAGTGGCCAAGTTTAATAATCTTTTTAACCTCCATTTGTAACTTGTCACAGCAAGGTGAGCAAAGGTCTTTTTGAACTCCTGTGGAGAGCAAGGCAAACTCTTTAAGGAAAAATATCCCATTGCTCTGTTATGGCTCTCCTCTCTGCTCCAGCAGCTGCATGACACGGCCTCCTGGATTGTTCCTCACCATTAGTTTTACTACTCATGGTCCCTGTTTTTTGCATGGCTGCGAGGGACATTCCTGTGCTTTTCACCCACTTTCCTTAGTTTTTTGCCTGGAAGCTCTGCCAAGAGTAGTTCCTTACAACACCTGCCTAGGAGCACGCCGAATTGCCATAAGGCTGGGATGGGAAAGGCAGAGGCTATAATCAAATATAGTGCCAAATTTTGGAGAGGAGCTTTGAAAAGAGAGAATCACAGGATCCCAGGAGCGTTTAGGCTGGAAGGGGCCTTAAAGATCATCCAGTTCCACCTGCCCTGCCGTGGGCAGGGACACTTTCTGCTAGACTTCCAGCATAGAGCTTTTCCACAAGAATTTCACACAGTGAGATGAGGACCAGCATCTTCATGGCTCATGTGTGATCCTGCCCCTGTGAGTGCTAAAACTCGTGCTATTTTAATGTCCTCAAAATGCTAGACCAGCTGTAAATCTGGTGGATGACCTTATCCAAAGTAGCAAATCTGGATGTGTTCTGGCTCTGGCTGGAGCAGGGTAAAGGTTTGACCCAGCTGAGCCAGTGCTGTTGATGCGAGATGGGCCAACACTTGGCCTCCTTCACATGGCTCTGAGCTCCACAAGGAGGTGGATTCGGAGGTCTCTGGAAAGACAGATATTCCTGAGCTGCTTCCCAGCTGCTGGTGGTAAAAGGCTCGTGCTGCTGAGGGACAGCCCTCACATGCTTACTCAGGCAGACAAGCTATTTTTGCATGAGTAACCTGGAAACTCAGGGTGGGATTGAAAGTCTGGCGATAAGAAGGTTGTGTTTGGCATCCAAATGCAGTTATAATTTTGCTGCTGGGTTTATATTCAGGCACTGCTGCTTAAGGACATAGCTGTAAAATCAATAATGTTAAGAAGGCAGCAAATTAACCAACAACTCATTTATAATGTCAATTCTGTCTGGAAAGTGACTATTACTGTTGGTACTGGAACAAGCCTGATTGTTCAAGTGAGTTAAAATGCATCTCCTGTGTCCTTTGCTGGCACAAAGGTGGCACATCAACTGACAACTGATTTCATTTTAGACAAACTTTTCTTATAACTGGGGTCTCATCTTTGGGCTCTGTAGGTGGATTTGGGTCTTCATCTGCATTTAAAATTATGTTCATGAACAGAGATTGCTTTGCAACAAACTGATTTAAGGTCCAGCATGACTGATGTAGTCAGTACACCAGCTTGGGGTGGGGTGAGGTGAATCCTTGGCAGATGTGGGTGGTGCTGGTCCTTCCCTTGGTCACTCTCTGCTCTGTTGTGCTGATATTTTGGAGGCGGTAAACACAAATACTTGCACTGTTACTCCTTCCACTGACATGTGCCTCTCAGGTGCTCAGCCAAAGACCTAATCCCAAATCCATGTTAGAGCAGAGGAAATCAGCTCCTCAATACTCTTCTCCTTAAACCTGGCTGCCTCTGTGGTGCCTTGTAAGGTTTTACCCCCAGGTCTGGGAGACACCTCTGACACATGCAGTGGATCTGCTCTGATCTCACAATAAATCCACTGCCTTGAGCAGAACTGTTTTCCAAGACAGGGTTTTCACATGTCAATATTAATGCTCTCAGCATGGATTTCTAAAACCAATTTTTTTAGAGTTCATCCAAGATAAATAGAAGAAAAAGGTAATAGTATAACAAGCCAGCTCCTACTGACTTCAGAGGGAGCCTGGATGCAATCCCACAGTGTTTCAGGCCCATAGAGCACCTTTCCTCTGACTCCAACAGCTGGTGCATGCTTTGCTGATCAAAGCACTGTGGTGCATTAATGCACTGGAGCTGCTCATCTCCAGCTGTACAATTTGTGAGCTCCGAGGTCCTGAGCAGAAACCCAGCCCTGGTGACTATCCCAGGATGAGAGCTCCCACTGGCACGTGCCTGTCTCCGCTCTGGGATGCCATTGCTTGGTGCTGGTCCTTCAGCAGAAGGAAGCAGCAGGAAGCGCGTGGCTCCTGACAGCCCCTCGCAGCCATCGGGATGGGAACAGCTCCAAGAGGGAATACTTAGCAGATGAAAGATGTTTGTTTCCAACGTCATAGAAATTGGATAAGCTAATCCTTTTTGTCATCCCTCAGACTCGGAAGTGACTGTGTGATAAGGCCTGGCAGGGAAACTGTCAGAACAACAGGGAAAGCAGACCACTGCTGTCAAATACTTGACTTCTCTGTCCCCCTAGGTCTCTGTTAATTAATTATTATTTAAGACTTGGGCCATCAGTCTTTTGATCCAAAGAGCGGGTGACAGGAGTGTCCAGCATGTGAGCAGATTTGAGTGAAGTCTTGTTGCAGGCATTCTCTGCCAGCTCAACTATCCCACATGGAGTATGTATTTGCCCACAGTCCTGGCCATGCGCTGGCAGCCAACATGAGCTGCTGTGCATGGGGCATGACGCCCCACAGGTGGAAGGAGAAAACTGGGTTTGCTCCAAGAAAATGGAACAGGGACCTGTCCACACCAACCACGTAGCAGGTTTCCAGGTCACAACTCCTCCTTTTACTGGTACTGAATTACAGAAAAGTCCACAAACTAAGTGCAACCAACAACAAAGATTTTGTGTACCCATCTGCCCAGATGGTTCTACCCATGAGGGAGTTGAAGTTCCTGAAGAGTCCCCAGGGCTATTTCACCACCACTTGACCACTGGAGCACCAGTCCGATCAGGGAGCTGGGGGGGCTCAGCCTGGAGAAAAGGAGGCTCAGGGAGGACCTTCTGGCTCTGCACAGCTCCCTGACAGGAGGGGGCAGTTGGGGGGGTTTGAGCTCTGCTCCCAGGGAACAGGGACAGGATGAGAGGAAACGGCCTCAAGCTGTGCCATGGCAGGGTCAGATTGTATATTAGGAAAATTTCTTCACTGAAAGGGCTGTCCAGCCCTGGCACAGCTGCCCAGGGTAGTGGTGGAGTCCCCATCCCTGGAGGGATCTAAAAGCTGTGTAGATGTGGTACTTGGGGATATGTGTCCGTGGTGGCCTTGGTAGTGCTGGGGGAACGGTTGGAATTGATCTTAGATGACTTTCAAAGCCTAAAAGTGTCTATGATTCCATGACCTTTCAGTCTGGACTGTTGCTTACCTTGACTCAAGTTTCTGAGGGCTTTCATAATAACCTCATTCTTGGGTATTTACTGTGACTGGGGACCAGAAAAGAGACACATCCCCAAAGCTGCCCACAAAAGCCAGAGCAACACCTGCTTTGAATATGTCTCTAAGATATCCCTGTTCTGTGCAGGAAAGAGGTTGATGTGACATCCATTCCCAACCAAGAGACATCAGCTTGGGTAACCTAAGAAATTAATGGGTGAGGGTAGGAGCTGGTGCAGAATGAGCCATCTTACTGCACCTTGCAGAAGGGATGTAAATTTAAGATTTTTGTCATTCCACTGCCCTGTTGTGTCAGGACAGGGGAGCATACGCACCGCTCATCCTTTCTTTGTTCTAGTGGATATTCCAGAAGGAACTCTGACACTCCAGAGCAAGCCACCGTGAAAAATTAAAGGATGTCTTACATCTGACAGCAAAGATATTTATTCCATGCTCTAGACCGATGCACGACGATATGTTAGACAAAGCAGTCCCTGCTGGTTCACCCTCCCCTCAGGATGCCCTGGCTGAAGCCTGTATTTTAGACATGGGAAGACATTCTCTCCACAAGTTTCAAGCACAACAGAGAGGTAGGTCCAATCTAACGAGCCCTGTAAAAGCTCTGTTGCACTACTGTGGGCTTCCTCCTGCTCTTACAACAGCTGTGCATCTTCCTAAGAGGTGCATTTTTACTTTGATTTTGTTTTGGTTTAAATAGCCTTTGAGGCCTCCTTTTGCCTCCTGTAAAGTCTGAGCCAAGTACTCCTGCAGGCTCAGTAACCCCACCAACAAAGAAAGAAATGTCCTAAACAGCTTCTGTATAGGATGTGAGAGATTCCCAATTCATGAGCAAACAAGGGGAAGTAAAACAAGCTTACAAAAACCCACTGCTTGTATCGAAGCAAAATGTTTCTGTGACTTGAAACCTATTTTTATAGCCTTGAATGGCCTAATGGGGGTTATCTTATTAGCTCTGGTGTTGGGGGATGCATAGGATACCTTACAGGTGACTTTATTTTCAGCTTTTTTTGGATGCAGACATTCGCAAAACAGGAATTGGAGGCCAACTTGGCCTTGAAAGAAATCCTGTATTCTTCATCTCAGCACTTTATCACTACCAAAGATACATTTGGAGAGCCTTAGGAATTTGGAAAGCCAGACTTTGCCCCACTGAAGCCACATAAGGTCAGAATCAGTGCTGGGGAAATCAAAGGTGGTGATGTGTGCATTTATCATCATAAGGATGGACACATCCCAGGGCACATGGCATCCAGGTGCAAGGGATCATCTTCATTTCCAGGGGATCATCTTCATTTCCTTGTTCACACAAGCTTCATTTAGCTCTAAAAAGCTCATCAAAACCCATGAGATCACGGCTGGAACCTAAACACTAAAAAGCTTTCAGCAGAGATAGCGCTTCTAGAATGAGCTTCCAAAGAGCAGGTGGGGAAAATGGAAATGAGACAAGATTTCCTTCTAACCCCTGATATGATGGACAGCATTACCCTGCAATGTGTCTCTTTTCTGCAGCCTCCAAAGCAGAGCTTGTGGAAGAATAGGGCTGGAAACCATTTATCTGAATTCTCAGCAGCTGCTCCGTTCAGCCACGCTCGAACCTCTCACTTATTCTTTGCAAGTCATCTGTAAACAGCCAGGGAAAGGGCTTTTTGTTCTCACAAAACATTTGGGAAGTGCCTCTGTGTGCTAAATATCCAGAATTGTGCACGTACAAAAATCTATTTGTTCTTCCATTGACAGAACCTCCCAAATATCATTCATAAATAGCAGCTGGCATGACTGTGTGCTTTGAGAACTGCTGAAAATGGTTTTTAATAGTTCCTATCGTCATACTTACAGAAAGAAACATTCCAAAAACTAAGAGAAAATCTGTGAAATAAGGGATTTTTTTGGTCCCTTGTACAGCTGCCAGATACTATGTACAAAAAAAAAAGCATCATTTGAGGTTCCCTGTCAGGGTAATTCGAAGTTCATCTGCTTTTGGGGCAATTTAACAAATTCCTCAGCTAATGTCCAGATCCAGCAGGTCCCCCCATGGCTACACCTTTGTCCACACCTGTCCACGTTCCTGCTGAACCCGATTTAGCAGCCTGACACAGCAGCTGTGGTGTCCATTCAGAAACCCATGCCTGTTTTTGGAATCCGGTCATGTGGGACGTCCCCTCTGCCTTGCCTGCATGTGTTGCCGAGGCAATTGCCTGCTGCAATCCCACCAAGATTGCCAGTGGTGCTCCCAGCCCACCATTGCCATGGATCAGCTGAGCAGAGCGGTCTGAGTGATGAAAATGGGTTGTAAAAACCCAGAAATGCTGCAAAACAACAAAAAAAATCAGCTTATCCGGGTTTTTGCCTCATCATTCCCTGCCTACATGCATAGATTCCCTTCTCCCCAGACTTTAAGGAGTGCTGCTCCACAGCCTCATCTCTTCTCATGCAAATAAGAGCTCCCTGTGCATGAATAAACAAAGAAGGTTCTGTTTTCCTCCTGCTTTAGAGAATTCAGCCCGTCTGGAAGCAGAAATGACGTTACTGAGGTGATGGCACAGGGCAGGAGGAAGGAATGGCAATGGTAACAGAGATGTGTGTGAAAGCTGAAGGAATACATCCAAACTATTTCACAAGCACTTAAAATACTAATTAACAAGTCAAGATGCATCGAGGATAGCAGTTATAATTAAACAAATAATTTGGCTGCTGATACTGCCAGGCTTGCTGTAGTACAAGCAGTGCCTTTACATGGCACCAGACAAGAAATCTACATTCACGTCAACCCTCGCTCTCCTTCCAGTTTCCTCTAAGCAATGGGAGCAACTGTTCCGTTCCAGTATTTTCCACCTTTTTATGCAAGAAGGAGAAGGGAGGGAAGCTGCAGGTGGGCTTGGGCTGGCATCCATCTGGGCTCTGCTCCCAGAGCTTGTGTACCCTGAGGTGGCATCAGGATATGGGGTCACTGCAAACAGGGCAGATGCACTTGAGATGCAGATCCTACCTGGCCCCACTGCTGTTGTGTTTCCTCCGAGGTGCCAATCACTGCCCCTCTGCATTTGCCTCTTTCTTATAGAGCAGGTCAGCAAGGACAGCACTTTGCCTTATTTCTGTGCAGAGAACCTCATTTGGTGGCTCCTTCTTCCAGTTTCTTTATCCTTGGGCCAGGGATACCCATGGTGCACATCCCCAGTTGCTTTTCCTTACAGGAGACCATTTGTTTGGTAATAAAATCCAGCCATTTGGCACCTCTTGTCAATGGGGTGAATCCCTCCTCTCTTTTAGTGTGGTGCCACCAATCCGTTTCCTTCTCCCTGATTTCCCTCTAAATGCTTCACACAACTTGGTGTCTGCCTCATCAAGTCTGATAAACTTTCCTGAGGGACATTTGAACAATGAACAGGCGGTTTCCAAGAGCTGGTCCTTCCTTCTCACAAAGGTGAGGAAATGTGCAGGACACACACTACCCCAGAGCCAGCCCTGGCACCTGTATGAGGGAACAAATTCGAGAGTTTCTCAAATTGAGTGGATTTTTGGGGATTTGAGTGGCACTTTGATAACTGAACTTGCAGTAGCCACCCGGTTCCAGGAGATGTTGCTGTGCTTTCAGCTAAAGAGCATGGGAATTAAAAAGTGTTAGGGAAAACATTTTAAGTGCTCTTGGAGCAAGTAGAGTTGGGGACTGTGACAGCATGAGTAAAAGCTGTGTTTGGGGAAGTTCTGCACTTCCCAGGCTGCCGAGTGGAGATGAAGGAGGCATTTAGCAAAAAGCAGATGGATGTTAGCCTCCAGGGTTGGGTCCCTGTTTCTGGGCTTCTCTCACACCTCAGACGGTGCTGCTTTTCTATACTTGCTAATCTGATGCCACACAGGAGGTAGGTCCCTGCCTTAATAAAAATCCAGTTCTTCCCAATCGCCTTTTGACCCACATCAGGGAAAACATCCCACTGCATGGCCAGTTAAGCACAACTCTCTGGAGAACAAGACAACAAAAGTTGAAGACACTTTATCTAAGCAGTTAAACAAGAGTCTGCATCTTATGATAGCACCAAGGCTGTAAGCAAAGTTGCCAGGAGGGCTGGAGAAGGCCCAGGGCTCAAGTCAGAGAGGATCTGACTGGAGGAAGCACTGACATGCCCAGAAGTCCTGGTTTAAATGGGTCTGTCCCGGCACGCCAGCAGGATCAGTCAGTATGGTGCTTTGGGGTTTGCTCGGGGGAGAGGCTTTGTGCTGTCTCCTGTCACCCCTCCCAAGATGCAGCCCTGGGCAGGAGCGCGTTCCCAGTGCCCACAGCAGCCGGGACAGACATCTCTTTGCAGGGTCACTCCAGTGCTTGTGGTCACCCTGTGTGACCCAGCCTGAGGGGCCTGCGGCCTGTGTTTGTTTGCAAAGAGCAGCCACCCTATGAGCAGAAATAAGGACAGCCAGGAAGAACAGGAGCACTAAGATTGTGTTTGTTCCCTGTATGCACAGAAGAAGCTGCAACATGGCATTGTCAATACTCACATCTGATGGCCAAGGTGTGCTGACAGCCCACCTCAGCTCTGCTGGCAGCCAGGAGCACTGTGGTGACCTGTTTGCTGTTGGCTCACCCAGCTGTGTCCTACCCATCCATCACCCACTCCTCCTTCCAAGAGGGTGCAGGACATCCCTGCAGATCTCTCACCAGTGAGGATAACCTTGGAGCTTGGCACCGCTGCAAGCACTGTCTCCAACCCAGACACAGGGTGTCTGTTGGTAAAGCCTTTTCCCTGAGCCATGGCTTCATCCAACAGGAGCCGTGGAAGCCAAAATCCCTCTGAGCGCAATGAAAAGGGTGTTTGGGATAATTAAACTCCTCTGGATGAGTTGTGCTCCCTGCCCCAAGGAAACTGCCATCTCATCGGGGACAAACACAGATGTTACAGCAAAAACTAAGAGGTGATGATAACAGGCAGGGACACAAGGGCTGCTCAGAGGGTTGAGTCAGCATCCGTTGGCCCGCAGCACAGGGGATGGGAATGCTGAAATAGCTCTTTGTGAGGCCAGCAGCACTCCAGTGCCTAATCCCTGTTAAACTCCACTTCATCTGCTCTGCTCCCAGGTGAGTGCATCCATGAAGGGTTTGCCTAGGTGAAGAGGGATCCAGGCTGTGAGGGTCCTATTCATCCACCCACTTGTGTGAGGAGTTATGCACATGTCCAGGGCCATCCACACACAGCCAAGTACCTGAGGCACACATCGAATGCTGTTGTTCTTAGAAAGGATCTGAGTGTACAATGACTAATGACGAGAAGCCAATAGTGTCTAGACACAAGTCTGGTAACAGTGGTTCTTTGTCATGCTCAAGATGGCTGTGGAGAGGAAGCAATGTGTCAGGAGCACAAGATGCTGCTTTGTGCCCAATGTAATTCCTTTGTGCAGATGGGAGACAGTGCCTAAAAAATTCAGGGCACCTCCATGCTTTGCATAGAGCTTTGATCCCCAAATGGAAAGCACTTCTTGAATCAGAGCTGTGCTGCTGCCGCCTCCCTGTCCAGCCTTTAACCTTCTAGGTTTTACTAACAATACGTCAAAAATAGACTAGAAATACAACTAGGATATGTCAAAAATAGTGGTGAGCAAGGAGAAAATGTGCTGGTTTTTAAGTATTCTGTTTTTCTGACTGAAGGCAGCTGTGGGCACAAGGGATTGGATGCTGAGCAACACAGAGACTTGAAATCTCCATTTGCTTTCACTTCTGCCCATCCTAATGTCTGCACCTCGGGACATGGACTGGTCCAGGAGGAGCAGCTGACTCTGGAAGCATGGCATGAGAAGAATTGATGGAAATATGTTGTGGTGACCCAGCCCACTTCTGGGCTGTGGCAATCAAATGTCCATCAAGCCCTCGCCATCCAGTGAGTGGATTTCCCCACCCAGGATAGTGAGTCAGAGGGTGGCAGAGAGGTATACACCGCATCCCACTGGGCGCACCTGAGTCTGAGCCGCATCCTCCCAGTACTGAAAATTCTTTACTGTTTGGTTCCCTATTAGCTCCTAGTTGTAACTCCCACCTCCCTGTTCTCCCTATAGGTTGATATTAAGTTGTATCTGCCCCTTTGATTGTACCCTATTGGTTGTTCCCCTTTTCTCCACCTCATTTTATGCCAGTATAAAATTCCCTGCGAAGTTCTGTCTCCTGCCTTTTGTCACTGGACCCTCCACTGTGAATAAACCTGCTGGAACCCACACAGAAGGTCCCTCTCAACTTCTTTGCCCCTGGACGACACCAGCCAGCACATCGGCTTGTCTGGACGTGCCTCCTCCTACAAGAAGCCAGCCAGCGAGCACACCTTTCACATTTTACCCTGCCGAGCGCTTCCCTCCCGGGGACATCTGCTGGAAGGATGCTGCGTCCCCTCCCTCCGAGGGCATGCTACCAGACAGCGTCACCAGGCTGCCCGAACAGGGACTTGTAGATGCAAGTCCCTGCATTCGTCCCTGCCACCTGCGAGAGGCAGCAGGAGTGAGCGCTTTTGGTAACCAGACCCCTCGTTGCAGCACGCTCGGTTTTACGAGTGGTGCTCCAAGAGGAGACCGACACCTCCCAGTCCCAAAGATTGGTCTGTGCCTGGGGGACCCCACCAGCAGCTTTTTGTTCCAGAGATCAGCTTTCAAGTTCCTACATGGGAGCATGCTTTGATGGGAGCCTGGTTTTGGTAAGCCAACAACCCCAAAGGCACGGAGTAAGGGTGAGGCTTCCCTGATCCCTGGGTTTTTTGTTTTAGTTTTTTCCTTTTCGTGGGTGGTGGGTGAAGTGGGGCAGAGAGAACTTTATGATGGGTAGTAAACTCTCTCAGCCCAAAAGAAAGATCTCTAACCAAGTTGCGGGATTCCTTAGCAGGGGTGGATTCAAGTTTTCTAAAGGGTTGTTGCAGAAATTTGTTCGGTGGCTTTTCTTTTACTTTCCCCAAGTGTCCCCGGCCAATTTAAAATCGGTTTCCTTTTGGAATTCAGTTGGTGAAAAGATGATGCTGCTGAGGCAGTGCGGGGATACTTCAATTGGGACATTTTTCCCCCCAGTAATCTCTATTCATGATTTAGTAAAAAAAGAGGGGAAAGTAAGGGGAAAAGCCCAAGTTAACCCCAGTTCTCCCCGTTCCCTGTGTTCCTCCCCCCATACCCCTCACCCCACTAGCCCCTCGCAGAGAAGATCGGGAGGTGTAGAATGCCTCAGGGTGCAGGGATGCCACCATCTCCCTGACCCTCCTTGGTCTTCTCAGCTACCCTGCTGGAGTAGCACTTCGGACTCGTCCTGAACCCATNGCACTGGCCATGCCACTTCGGACTCGTCCTGAAACCATTTTCTGGCTCACTCCACCCCGGTTCTTAGCCCGCATATGTTAAACTGTGGTTCCAACCAAGATGGCAGAGATCGCATGGCCCGGTCTGCCATCTTGTCATCTTCTTCCTATAACCCCTTCTGCCCTCCTTCCCAGAACCCCTTC
>VYZQ01002131.1:6434-16567 GCA_013400655.1 Mystacornis crossleyi
TTTACATTTTATGAAAGATATTAATATGATACACTTTATTAAGTAACACATAGCTTTTCCATGTGGTATTTTTTTAATTTTTAGAATAGGTCTTCTGTGTTTGGAAATCTGCTCTTTTTACAGTAGGTATAATGTGATGTATTGCTGAGGAAAGACACTAATCCTCTTTTTAGGCAACATTTACATTTGCGTCTCCATACAGGTGATTCATTTGGAACACATTGTCTGAATCTGTATCACTGATTACTCTGTATGGGAAAACAAATCCGATCCAGGAGTTTATTACCCGCATCAGATTGCACATTTTAATGTAACAGATAATACTATGAATTTAAGGTTAGATAACAGTCTTGCAGCAGCCATCTCTTGGCTTACATATTAAGGAAAAAACAGATGGAAGGTAAGAAATGGTGAAGAACTTGTAATCTGTGAAATACAAACATGATTGAGTACAGAGAGTACAGCATGGGGAAGGAAAGATAAGTGGAAAAATATANTTCATCCTTGAAGACACTCAGAAGACAAGTATATGGTCCTTTGCCACCTGCTCTAGGTGGCCCTGCTTGAGCTGTGATTGGACCAAATCACCTCCAGAGGTCCCTTCCCACCTCAACCATTCTGAGATTCCATGATATCCACTTTCCAATGAGTTTATTCAAACTTTCTTTTGCATTTTTTTCCATTTAACTTTTTATTTGGTTCTATGCCACCATTTACTACTCTGTATACTCTGTATACTCTGCCCTTCTAACAACCTATTATAATACTGAGTTACATTTGTGAGGATTCCCAAAGCAATTGCTGAAAGAAATAGGTGCAATGAAGCTTTTGGAAAAAAGAGAATTAGCTGCTAAAGTTAGAAATATAATAGCCCAAACTGACTCCATGTGGGACAACTGATCCCAGTACAAGGGAAGTCTTCAGGATAGCAGGCATGAAGGTAAGATTCCTAGGCAAATATATAAATCATCATTAAAACACTGTTTTTACTCTTTTCATAGGAGGAAGACTTCAAGAGTTTAATTCTTCAGATGAAAGATGCCCTCTTCTTTCTGAGGCTGATGTGAAAGACATCACATCAGCCTCAACTGAAGTTGCCCCTGAAATGTGAAATGTGGTTATTCTTTGCTATTGCATAAGAATGGTAACCATTACTATATTTATCCACTGAAATCCTATTTGCACTTTCTTCTTCTTCCAGATTTTAATGTGTTTTTACTTTCATGCCCTGGAATTATTGTTAACTGGTATTCTGCTGGGTTTTTTTAAAGATTGATATTATTTTTATGCTTTGTCTCCCCCTATTCTAATGAGAGAACCATACAAAATCAAGCTGAATTCAACTGGGTGCCTGAAGTTATACAAGAGGAACAGTGGAAGAGGGGCCTGAATAAAGAAGCTCCAGAACAACCTAGGGGCATGAACAAGGTGTAGGATTCATATCACCAAACCCTGCAGCATGCACGAAGTAGATGTCAATATGAGAGCTAGCCAGTCTAGCCTGTCCCTGCTATCAGTTTGGGAAGAAATTGGCACTTTGAGGAACTAGCTCATCTTTTCAGATGTCTACTTCAAAATGATACAAATTGTGCACTAAAAGTACCTTCTTTTTGTTTTGAATATAAAGGGAACACAAGGCAACTAGCTTAAGTATAGATTTTTATGAAGGTGGCACCAACATTCAGTCAGCTGAACCCTACGAATTCTGTTGTAGTATTGGATTTGCAGATAAAATTTATTGCAGTCAGAGGATTTAAATGTGTAATATATTTTCCTAAGCCTTGCTAAACAGTAGCATTTAAGAGATGGCACAAAGATATTTAACAAGGTAATACACTGTATAAAAAAACCCTTCAGTGGAAAGCACAAAGTTACTGAAATGAATTTTACATTCCTCAGAAACTCATTTGGCACAAGAAGTTGTGACTCTGGTCTTTATTTGCTAGTTAAGGGTCATTTTCTGTTCTCTGCATGTTTCTTGATTATATCTAAACAGTGTTACACTTCAAAGCTTAAAAATCCCTTATGCCAATATAATTTTGCATTTACCAGAACTGATATTTTTTTTCATGGGCAACAGTCCAGATAAAAGAAGTTTCTTACCACATCTAACATAAAAGCATCTTAAATGTTCAGACAAATCCTCAGCATTGTGCTACAGCAAGCACTGCTCAAGGAGGCATATTTCCCAGATCAGAACACTCCAGCTAAACCTCTGATCAATTAACAAGCCCACAGGAAGGCGACATGCAGAGAAATACTTGGCTTTGTACTCAAAGAAATTAGAATGCAAATCCTGATAAACTGAGCCACGAGTTGAAGGCTGGTGTCCTGAACCACAGCAGGTTAGAAAGGCCTGTTCTAGATGAAGAAAATTAAAGGTCGTGTTTATCTTTTTGCCAAAAAAAAGCTTTAGCAATTCAAAAGTCCAGACTTTGCAAACACAACGTAGGCTTTAACTTCTCTTTTATTTTCACAGAGATGCACCACCTTCTGTAAATCTCTCTACTAATTCCTTCAAACACTAAAGTAGTGATCTGTGTAGCCTCAGCTGCATGACAGAGAAAACTGTCCTCTTGCAATAATACTTGCAGATTGTATAAACTCTCTTCTGGGCTTGCCATCAAAGAGACCAAAATGGAGACGAAAAATGGAAGAGGTATGTGCATAACAAATGACTGAATAAAGAGATATATACAAGCTCACCTTGTTTAAAGAACTGTGAGGTATATCACAGTTGAAATCTTGTACTAAGCCTTTTGTAATCACAGCTTCCTGGACCTGAAATTAATTTCTTCTTTAGTCTCCTCTCTTGACCAGTATTTACATTCAAAAAAGGAAACATAATTCGGCCTAATTTCTTGCTTCACTTCATCAAGGATCTGTGTAGTTCTTTTATGTTAAATATTAACTGTGAAGTCACTAGAATAACCTATTTAAAGTTTATTAAAAAAAAAAGTATTCCTCATTAAAAAAATCTAATAGCCTAGGCATTTTATGAATAATTAAATTGCAGTAGGAGCTGAATCAGGACTCTTGCTGGTGTTTTTTTTTTTATCATGGTTGCACATAAAGGATGAAATTTTGGTCTCTCACTGAATTTTTCACAATGCTAGGAACAGTTTAAATCTGCATGTAAAGCCTAACCTACTTAAGAAATGAAACAGCACAATAAGAAAACTAGCTTGGTAGTATTGCAAAAACACCTTGGTTGGATTTATATTTATTCTCTATAGGAAAAATAGGGATACTACAATAAAAACATTCTTAGCCTGCATTTATTTCTCAGCACTCTTGCGTTTCACTATCGGAGTCCGCAATACATTTGTGTGTATTGTCCAGTTCTCTGAATCATCTTGTAAATAAAGTGATTTTATCTCCAGTAGCAAGCCAACCCACTGTAACATATAATAGTAGTAAAACTAAATGACAGAAATGCACAGCCTGATGATGAACACAAGAAAATCAACACAGAGAATAGTTTACAGGAGAAAAGAATCTGAATAATTATGTGAAATAAATACTGGGCCATTTCAGAGCAGCATGCTCAAATCACAGAATTTGCTGCTTGAAGCAGACAGGTAATAGCTGTACATATATTTTCTGAGACTGGTGTCTAACTGACATTTATACAAATACAATCTCCACACAATTCTCCAAAGCACAGTTAACAAAATATTCTATCAAGCCTGAAGAAAACTGTCCTCATCACATAATCAAGCAAAAAGAATTTTGATAAAATTAACAATTGCAGTGAAAAGGTCAAATATCTAGATCTGGACATGCTTTCTTTATATCCATATCTTCTATAAAAATGTCTTTCTTTCCTCACCAGAAGGATGGGTGACCTCCCCCCAGATTTGAATAACTAGAGTTTATTAAAAAGTCTCAAATGAAAAGATGGAATTTTATTTCTTACTGTCCAATTAAAATGTGGATATGACTCTTATGGAAAACATTTTTAAAGCATTTCCTGCATATAAAAACAAAGTATCACAAAAGCATTGTCATCACTAAAAAAAATTCATAAGTGTCATCATGACAAAAGAGAGATGATACTCAAAATACTTTTAAGATGACTGGGATACCCAAAAAATTATTCACCTGGAAAATTCTTCATAACTTAAATGATTTCAAACAAATTCTAGAAAATAGAACACATACATGAAATGGTGTCATGCCCCTACCACATAAATCAAATTCCATGATAAAAAATGTCAGATAGGACAAAAAATACACAATTTTGGTTCTTCCTGGCACTTTTACCCTGATAAATGCTTATTATCCTAGAATTGTGGAATCATTTACGTTGGAAAAGACCTTTAAGATCACCAAGTCCAACCCTGGCAAGTCCACCACTAAGCCATGTCCCTCAGTGCCAAATTGACACATCCTTTAAATACCTCTAGGTATGATGACTTAATCATTTCCCTGAGCAGCTCGTTCCAGTGTTTGACAACAGTGAAGAAAATCCAGTGAAGCAATTTTTCCTAATGTCCAATCTAAACCTCCCCTGGCACAACTTGGGGTTATTTCCTATTGTCCTATCACTTGATTCTTGGACTATCATTTTGATTAAGATAAAGATTTCTCAATAATTACTTTCCCAAAGCAATTGAAAAAAGAAAACAAAACAGTGCTGGTACTTAGAAGATTAATCTTTGGTTTGATATGTGGTTATCTGTACTATTTAACTACACACACACATTAAATTTTTTTTTTTTCTGGAGTCTAGAGACCTAGCATTATTTCTATATGACTAATATGACATTTGTATGTGAGCATTTCATTTTGATGAATTATTTTAGTAAAATGTTTGTGACACAAGGGAACTGTAATAGGTTTTAATTATTGTTTTGCTAAAGGAAGATTATGAAAATGTGTCAAATTGTCTGATGATTAACATTGCATGGCATTTCTGAAGTGTTATAATCTTCCTCTATCTTTGGCTTAACAACACTTTTTTAAAAACCTTATATATGCCTACAATTTACAGAGAAATGTAGTGACCCAACAAGGAACAAAAGTCTCATGGGCTGCAGGCTCATGAAAGTAGAAACTCCCTGTTTAAAGGAGGCTAAAGTTTTCTCACTGGGATGTGAAACTAGACAACACTCTACTGCTGCGGTGACCCAGCCCTTCAGGCTGTGTGTCAATCAGGGCATCCAGGGGCTCGATTTCCCGGCCCAGGACAGTGGGTCCGAGGGCAGGTCTGAGGGTGGTTTTGCGGGCGGCACAGAGCCGTAGGCCGTGCCCCCACTGGGTGTCACTCCAGGCTGGGTCACCTCCCCATGTTCTAGAAGGTCCTGTGCCTGTCTATGGTTATTGAGTTATCTGTAGGTCTCCTGCTGTTACTCCCGCCTCCCAGTTCTCCCCATGGGTTATAGTTTGTCCCTCCCTCAGTTATGTCATCCTCGTGTTTATTCGTATACCCTGTTGCCTATGTAATGAGTTACTAGAAAGTTCTGTCCAGTTAGTCCCTCCATTGGTGCGTTTAACTCGAACCCTCCCCTGAGACCCTGTTATTGGATACCTGTCATTGTATGTCATCTTCCCATTGGTTTAGCGCTTTGTTCCACCCCTATTCACCCCCTGTATACTGTTCCTCGTTCTTTGTTGCTGTTCCGTCTTGCTACTGTGTTCTTCCGGCCCTGGGGTCGGGGAATAAAGACTTAGATCGCTGCTAGAAAGAGTCCCTCTCTCCTCCTTTACCTTCGCCGCCTGCTACAATAACAACGGACTGCTGCCAGCTCCTTGCAGGAGCCTGAAGCAGCGAGCTCTCTACAGAGCATCCATTCGTCTGCCAAGCTGTGGCTTGCCCTAAACCAGGACACCTCAGCAAGACGCCTGCTTGGCCTCCGGGCAGCCAGCAGTTAGTGTCAGTTTAGTTTAAACAGGATGAATGTATGTGGTAAATTACACCACTAATTCTGTTAAAAAAAAAAAAAAAAAAAGACATAGAATCTATACTCATCAAGGAGTAATGAACTGCGACAAAAACAACCTAAGAGATCATGCAGTGCTGTTTCTTCCTTTCTGGATGGCCAAACTTCTACCGAAGGGTCTTACCAGATTCTGCTTGAGAAAGGCAGCTGACTCCTGCTGACATAGGAGGATTCTGCAGCCAAGCAGGTGCCTCCGTGCACTGGGATGGGTCACAGTTACCATTGATGAGCTTGGGAAAATCTTGGGAGTGCCAAGAGATGCCAACATGCTGAGCAAAAAGAGAGTTAAGGGGATGTACCAGCCAAAGGAGGACTTCAGCAGCCTGACTATAGGAAATGCCATCAAGAGGAAACCTTATCCCCAAGACACTTAAGACCATCAAGTCCAAACATGGTAACACTTGACTCAGTGATCTTAAAGGTCTTTTCCAACCTAAAGAATTCTATGATTCTGTGATTCCTTCCTGTCAGAAGGAAAAGATCTCCTTGCATCCTCTGATGTGTCAGCTCAGACTTTTCCGTGGGCTGATTTAATGCTCTGAGCCAGCAGGGAAATGTCCATGTCTTTTACTGATTTGAATTGACTCACTGCTGGGTCCCCCAAGTACAAAGACAGATCAAGAAGTAGCCAGGAGGCCAGGAACAGATTGTGAGGCAAAAGTGGGGGTAAAAAACAGGACCTCTCCTTTTTCAAGGGAGTTAGCACTACTCAATCCACCTGGTGAAATCACAGCCTCACTAAGAGCTGAAGGGATCAGACTGTTATCCATGTGCTCGGTATGGAAGTGGTTGGTTGTAGAAACACTGTGTTTCTTCTGCCTCTCCCTCCTGTAACACATTGCTTGGCAATGCTCATTATTTAATTCATTGTGAGCATAGAAGAAAAGTATGCTGCTGCCAAAACTTAACTTTCTGGGTACCTGCTAAAAGGCTTAATTCAGTACTTTTTCACCAAAGATTCCTGGAAGTGAAACATTCATTATTCAGTCCAAAATTGACAAGCTAAAAGCACATTTTGCAGGTGGAAGACATTTACTGCATTTCTTAAAATTTCAGATTTGATACTTCCATAGAGTTCTTAGCATAGATGATTATGTAATAAGCTCTTCCTCCACATGGTCACTTAAAAAAGCTGGTAGCACAAAAAAAACTGGCATTCTTCAAATGGCACATGCACTCACGAATGTTGAAATGCAACGAAGGTTAGATTTAAATCACAGTGTGTGCTTCAGAAGCAACGGAGAAATCTTTCAAAAATACAAACAATTAAGCTTAATTTTATGGCCAGACTCCAAACTGGTTGTGTTGACTTCCTGAATGAGCAGGCAATTGTGAGTCCCAGTTCTGTATCATGCGGCAGCTCTGACCGAATGCTCAGCAATACATTGTAGCTAACAGAGACTACAGTAACGGAGAATAGGAAACAAAGCAGGAAAGAATAAAAGCAGACTAAATAACATTACTTTAAACACAGTTCTCCAGCACTTTCTACTCTTATGTTTTGGCTATTGTTCTGTTTATTTTCCTTCTCAACTCAATTACACTAGGTCCAGCCAGGTGGAATATAGGCAGGTGGGATGAACAGCTTCTATTTACTGCAGTTATTTTCTCTCTTGCAATGCTCTTAACAAGTAGAAGGTCTTGCCCAAAGAGTTGTCAAAGGTATTCTAGTTCGTCGCAGTAATATCCACAGCATCCAGGGGGCTATATTGTTATTTTCTGGTTTATAATTTTTGTTTTTCATTTTCCTGACCTAAAAGCTTTCCGTTGAACAACTGCGTTTACATACTGCCAGAGATCCCAACTGTTTTAATTAATTGCTGAAATTGTCAGTCCTTTTGTCATTTACGCAGCTAGAAAAGTCAAAGTTAGGTCTCATTGCTATCACACAACATATTTGAGCCTGAGTAATTAAGAGCCGTAGCAAAAACAAATTTTATAAGGAATTCCATTTTTTTTTCCTCTGGCTTCACTCACAGGGAAAGGAGGGCAGACTTTTTTTCTAAATGAACCAGTTTTTCTGGAGTTGAAGAGAATGTTGTTGTATATAAACCCTTTAGTGAAATACAGTCCTCTAAACCATCCCTGGCTTGTTTGCAGATAGGACAAGTCTCATTAACTCTCCCAAAATAAAAAGAAAAATCATGCACATTCCCCTTCCTCTATTCATTGTAAATTCTCATAAAGAAAAAAAATCAACCCTGCCAGCTTTTTAAACAAGTTGAGACAGCATAGGACAATTCTGAATTTGCAGAACTGGAGAAGTCTTCCTTTTATGAAATCACTTGGATTCCTGAGTCTACATCCGAAGATCCTGACCCTGTGTGTTGGGTTTGTATGGCAAGGGTTTGGTAGTGGCAGGGGCTGCAGGGCTGTCTATGAGACGCTGCCAGAAGCTTCCCCATGTCCGACAGAGCCAACGCCAGGTGGCTCCAAAATGAACCTGTTGCTGGTGAAAGCTGAGCCCATCAGCAACAGTGGCAGCATCTCTAGGACAACAGACTTAAGAAGGAGGAAAAAAACTCCAAAACCTACAGAACAGCAGAGAGAGAACTGAGAACATGCAAAAGAAACAGCTCTGCAAACACCAAGGTCGGGAAGGGGCAGGGAGGTGCTCCGGGTGCCACAGTAGATTTGTTGGCAGGACTTGTGATCCCCTGGGAGGGACCTACACTGGAGCAGTTTGTGAAAGGGACCTTACAGGGCGGAAGAGGTAGAGAACTCTGAAGTGAAGTTCAGTCCAGAAGGGAGGGGTGTGGGGGATGTTTTTAAGATTTCATTTTATTTCTGATTACCCTACTCTGGTTTGATAAATCATTTCCCCATGATGCCCATTTGCCCATGGCAGTAATTGGTGACTGAACTCTCCCTGCCCTTATCTCAACCAATGAGCCTTTCATTATGTTTTCACTCCCCTGCCCAGATGAGGAGGGGAGTAACAGAGCAGCTTCCCTGGGCAGCCGGCATCCAGCCAGGGTCAGCCCACCACCTGGCATTACCATGAAACTCTTGATGCCTGCTCAGAATAGAGCTCCACAACACCTTAAGCTGACCTAAGGTGCAGTACAGTATCACTGCCAACTAGCTGTGCTTCCTCGTGTCCTTCTTTGTTGGTGGTTTGTAAAGACAACCACATTTAACCATCTAAAAGGAAAATTTTGGGGTTTTTGCCAAATCAGTTTCCTGAACAGATCCTCTACCTGGTCACAAGTGTTGGGTCCTTTGCTTTACTGAGGACAAGACCACATGGCCAGAACACAGGACTAGCCAGGCCTGGATTTAGACTGCTCTCAGCACTGTGGCACACATATGCTCAAGCAAGTAAACCTGGGTACTTAATGTAGTCCAGCTCCAACAACATGAAGATGCTCATGTCCTCAGAGGGGAAGTACTTATAGTAAGAGGCCAGAACTGAAGTGCTGAAAGAATCAGTTCTTTTATTTCACATCTGCATTCATGACCTTGGAACAGGAGACAGCAATGCATTAATGAAAGCTGCAGAGAGAGCTAAATAAATCAAAGACATAACACCATACATACATAAAAAACCAACTGATTTTGCAAAGGACAAAAATAAATACAGGATGACATTTAGCTACACTAAATGCAAGGTTAAATACTAAGGGATGCCTATTAATCAGTTCTAATTTCAGCTGTGATCTCTTGAAAGCAGGGGAATGAAAAAGCCATGGGATCACTAATGGATTACAAATTGTGCACGACCCAGAAATTCAATACAGCTATGAAAAGAGACACAGTAACATAGATGCAGGAGATAGTGGGAAATATGAATGCCATTGGACAAGCTGATAGTGAACTACTCATTTTTTAAATTTTTTTCAGTTTGGTCCATATTCATACAAGAACAGCACAGGGGTGTAAAGCTGAATTTCAAGCCTGTGCTGCAAGCCAGTCCTTAGGAAAAAAATTGACTCCAGTGTATCAATTACCTTTTGTACAGCATCTCTTCTACCTTAACCCTAATGAGACCCCAGCTAAGGTGAACGCAACAAACTGCTTTGCCACAACCAGTCTGGCAAGCCACAACCAGTGTGACAAGCACTTCAACTGCAGTGAAAGCTGTCCTTCCTGTGGACAGCAGAAAATACAAGGGGAATCTGGCAAAATATCTAGTATATGCGTAATAGTGACATATCAGAGTTGGAAACTCAGTCATGCTCTCTATCA
>VYZQ01002131.1:37447-61767 GCA_013400655.1 Mystacornis crossleyi
GGTGCAGGCTTCCCCTCCTAACTTGCGGTTTTCCAGACAGTGTTTAAAGGAACGTAACATTCATCTGGAAAGGCATAACTGTGATGGATATCATCAACTATAACACTGGAAGAAGTGACAACAAAGTACCTTTGTGGTTTAGAGTCAGATCATTTATGGTGTGGAAAGTGGGAATGCTGTGGATCTGGGCATGCTGAGGCTGGAGGTCTCTGTTCACAGCAGTTCAGAATGTGGCACTAAAAAGGGATGCTGATTCTTTCCCTCATTCCTGAATAAGTGCTCAAACCAAGCCTGCTGCTGAAGATACAGAAGGTACCTACTGACACCTCTACTCAGATCTGACCTTTATATGCAACTGCTGTATGTAAATGTTTGGCTTGTTAGTTAAATGCTTTCCTCTAATGGGGACAGAGCGAGTGTGTTTCTGTCTGAATTCCCATTCAATTTAAAGATGACTCAGTAATCTGAATCCCTTCCCCATGCAGTAAATGAAATAGACATATGTGAGAGAGATGACTTCTAACTTCAAGACTGTCTCCTGCAAGCAGAAATGGGTTACATAAGCAGTCCTAGTTCTGGCATTCCTACTTTGACTTTGCTATGTTAATTATATATATACCTAAATATATATATATTTTTCGACTAGCTTCCTGAAGATGAAATGTCCTGTGTGAATGCAGCTTCAATCTTCCAGACAGAAAATATATCTTTGAAAATAAACTCTTGGAGATGGAACCTTAAACCCTTCTTCTGGTCCTCGAAATAAGTTTGCTTGAGGCTCAGTTTTCTACAGCACAGTTTTATCTGTCCCGTGTTTCTGTGCAGTCTGATGCACATCTGCTCTTGTCCATTATTAAAGAAGGAGTCATTCTGTCCCTGTGGCATGCATGGCAGGATGTACCTTGTCTGTTCTTGGGGAGCTGGTATTTCTGGACTGTTGCTTTTAAAGTCCAGTTATACCCCATAAAGTTTTCTGGTTTACTCAGACAATCAATCCCTTCACAAAATGGAATTTCATTTGTGATCTGGGGTTGCATGCATCATAAAATTTATTGGGTCCCTGAGGTACTGCCAGCCCTGACCACAGCCCAGGACCCCCTGTCAGCCCCTGAGGCCATCAGTCCCTGCCTGTGATGCTGCAGCAAGGCTGGTCTCCAGTTCCCCACAGCCTTGCCCAGCCATGGCCATCACTGCTCTCTGATAAAATCTGCACAGGACTGAGTCTGCTCCATAGACTGACACTTCTGTAAAACATTACTGAAAAAAATTCATACTCAAATTAATTTACACTGGTGCAGAGTTCTATTGACTTGACATAATTCTTAGGTCTGGCTGCAGATTTTTAATTTAACCTGTTAACAGTAAGGGATTTAAATTAATACACCTTCCTAATTTCTACTATAGCACTACAGTAATTCCAAATGTTACACAGTTTTTGTTTCTTTTTAAATATTAGTTCAATTAATTTCATGATGGATTTTTAGTCTGTGCAGAAAGTATCACAATTAATTATGAATCCACATTCAAGTAAATTTTTCATACTGGGCCTAGTTTTTTTAATAGTGTTTAAATCATTTACAAATCTTTCTTTCAAAATGGCCTAGCATTTGACACGTATTCTTTTTAGCTATTTTTAGTTTTTCAGTGTCTCTAATGTTTTCTAAATGTCTCCAAAAGAATAAAGGAGGGCAAAGAAAACTTCCATTTAATTTTAGGGTCTGTGAAGTCCTCATAACATTCTCCAAGGAACTGACTGGCTTGGTAGATGAGGAAAGAGCAGTGGATGTTGTCTAACTTGATTTCAGCAAGGCTTTCTGCATTGTTGTGTGTGCGATCCTAGTAGAGGAGCTGATGATGTACGGGCTGGATGAGCCCGTGGTTTGAAAATTGGCTGAATGGCCAGGTCCAGGAGGTGGAGACCAGTGACTAAAGCCATGCCCCAGGGATCCATACCGGGCCCAGTCCCATTTATCTTCTTCATTAACGATCTATATGACAGGATGGCCCTCAGCCCTGTTGCAGACAACACAAAACTGGGAGGAGTGGCTGATCAGCCCCCAGAGGGTTGTGCTGCCATGCAGAAAGTCCTCAGCAGGCTGGAGAAATGGGTTGATAGCAACATCATGAAGTTCCACAATGAGAAGTGCAATTTTTTTTTTTGGAAAGAAAGCGTACAGGTGGTCTCTCTCACACTCCAGAACACCGGCAGACAAGTCCCAAACCAGCTACTCTACTTTTACACCTGGCTGATGCAAGGGCTGCAATGTCTAGAACATAGAGCTGATCATGCACAACACTGTATTTCCTCTAGTGACCTAATTGTATGATTAGGAGGGGAAAAAAAAAGAATCATTCTCATATTTTGGTTCTTCTGTTCTTCATGTTATGGCCTGGAGGGAGGAAATCATTACTAGTTTGTGCCTGTGTAGTAGTCACACAAGAGGGAGCAGAGCCTCCCACTTTCTGCAGTCTGTTTTGATGCAGTGCTTCTAAGATGGAGGATGTATCTTAATCATCATAGTTATATATGATTCATCACACAATTGGGTTTTCTACTGCGCACAGACCACTTGGCAATAAACTAGAAAAATAACATCATACTGGTTTAATTTTCTTTGGAAAGAAAGTCTTTTTAATCACAACGCAATTCAGCCTCATATCTACATTTCTTTTTGTACTGTGATATTTGTAGAAGCAGCACTCTGACCACCTGATGTATTTCTACACTCAAGAAAGAAAAAGGAATGCAAATCTCATTAGAGAGAAATGCCAGTCAGAGGTCAAAACATAGAGAAAATTTCTCTGCTTTCTTTTAGTTGCTCTAAAGCGTCAAATCAACAACTGCAATTCCCAACCATATGCTCCCCAAGCAATTTCTTGCCCTCTGATACAGTCTGAGGTCTTGGGAAATGTGGTTTTATTTCTATGTCACTCATATAAGTTATTTATTCTTTGGGCTACATACGTGTCTCCACACACTGTTTTTATCCAATGCTGTGCCTGAACTGAACAATCTTCAATGTAACAATGAAGACACAAAATATTTACCTAAAGTTTTACTATTTTATTTGGTTTTAATCCCTCAAATGACACATGTCAGTGGGGCCCATTTTCTCTTCTCTTGATATTTGTTATGAATTTCTTTCCTAGAATTAATAAAGTATTTGGAAACAGGAATATCATCACATCTTCCTATTTATGGTTACTATTTCTTCCCTCCTTGCCAGTGACCTCAAAAGAGAGAAATAAAATTTATGATTTGACATCCAATATACCAAACACCAGTGCTGATCCTGTGGTGCTGTGATATCTAGTACTTTATGTTTGGAGTTTATCAGTCTACATAATGACACACATGAAAGCTGTTCAGATAAGAACTCGTTTATGTTGGAGTCAAAAATTCCATCTAGTCTTTGTTAGTCCTTGTTGCACTCTGGACAGTGCCATTCTCGCCTGCCTCAGAAAATAAAGAAAAAACACAGGTTTTTAATAGAAGATTAGGAGTTTATCATAACTGTTCTGTGACACTGTTTTTTCCTGCTTTCCTTACTGTCACTACCTGTTGTCTCCTTACTGGTAAGAGTTGTTTTCAACTCTTCTTCTCCCTTCTCTTTCTAGTCTTGAATGTCCTTATTTTTGACACAGGCTTCACCCAGACTCTCCCAATCCCTTTTGCGAGGTGACAGGAATCCCAGGACATTGGGACCATGTTTATAACCATATCCTGCTGATTGCTTCTTATTTATTTACCTCCTCTCTGGCCTGGGTTCCTTCACATGCTTCAGCCTCTTTGGGGACGTCCCCACCTTTGTGTGGGTTGCCCAAGAGATGTAGATCCTCAGGGATCCACTCCAAGTTGCTAAAACCTGTTCTCTTTTACCAGCTCACATTTTTAGTAAAACACTTGGAAAGTGAAAACAAGCTATTTGAAGACACTTCTGAGAATTGCTTGTGTATAAGATTTAAAGGCTATGTGAAATACTATGGTCTTCTTGGATTCTGATTGTGTGGGATTCTATTTATATTTGGGAGTGATTTATTTTTTTATATATATTGAGAGAGAAGTGAGAGGTGAATGAATGAAAGAGAACCATTTCGCACTATTTTTGAAAGAATATGATCAAAAGAATATAAATTCTGTGTTATTGAAAAAGAGCTGTAGGGAGGATTGACACACAGGCAGTTTATATTCACATGTAATATTAGAAAATCACTAAAATGATAAAAATGTCACTGCTAGGCTTTACCACAGAAATTAAAACCAAGATAGATCAGCTGAATCTCCCAGAAGGAGGCCAAAAGAATAAGCAAAAATTCCTTGAAGAGAACAATTCATATTGTAGTTATTGAAAAACAGATGAAGAGTGGAGTTAGTTACTTGGCTGGCTGATCCTGTAGAATCATTCACAGCTGTTCATAGCTCCTCTGTCATCAGTTCTTCTTCCTCCTCCTTTCTCTACTGGCTCTGATCCTGTACCCCATGCCCTCCCTAACCTCCCCTGGGTATCCTACCCGCCCTTGCTGTGCCAGGTGGAGGAATGGAACAACTGGGAGAGCTGCAGTTGGAGGAGTCTGAGGTTGAGGGTGTTTTCCTTTGTTTCCAGGGAATGTGGGGTAGCTCTGGATCATATCCTGTGAACTGAACCATAAAAGAAAACCTGTAATGTGTTGCTAGCTGAGTAGGATCTGTGATGTAAATGTGCTGAGGACAGGAAAAGCGATGTTCTAGAGATATCTGGGGAAATTGCTGCATCCTCTACAATGGCCTCCTTGGAGCACCTTTGCAGTGATGTATGTTAATATGAGCATTTAAAAATGTCTGGAAGGCAAAAAATACCTGTGCCCATTAAAAAAAAAAAATGTTCCTTAACTATGAATCAGAGGAAATCTGGAGATCAGAAATGGAAAAATATTTGTCTAAAGAAGAAAAAATATGTTAAATGCAAGAGAAAAAAATAAGTGTGTATTTTAAAACATAGTAGGAAAAGTGCTTTGAGATCAGTAGGTAATAACTGGGTACATAACCACTATCTTATATTCAGCCATAAAACACTTCTTTTGGAGTCAGAGCTGCTGTCATGTTACCAATAATTGTTCTTGCATTACTTACTCCTGAGAGGATAAAATAGTCAGAGTTTAGTTCCCTGTAATATTAATTGTCATAAACCTTAAAATAAAATGTCAGAGTCTGTTTATGACACCACTTGCCACTTACTATTCAGAATGAAGACTGAGGTTCAAGCCTCTCACAAGTGAGATCTGCAAAATGCTTTAGATACTGGAGGAAAAGAGTGAATGGTGAGCAACACAGGCTGCTTTAAAATAATCAGCCATAAGTAAAACAAAAGTAATATATAAGTGAAGGGAATAAAATCCACGTACTGAAAGAAGTACTCAACATCAAAGGGTCAGACCTAGCATCACATTTGCTTGTTGAGGAGAGTTGTCTTGTATAGACTTGACAAGTTACTGGTTTCATTCTTCTGCAAGAGTTGGATGGGTTTTACAGGACTTTGTGTTTTCACCTAACCTGATAAGAGATATCCCAAGCGAAGGACTTAAATTGTCTGTTTCAGGAGATTTCCATAGATGTATAAACTTTCATAAAGAAATATTTTTTCGACTTCTTTTCTGCAGTCACTTCTAGCGATTCAGAATTACTTGGTTTTTGCATTAATTTACGTAATTTGGGACTCCCTATTTTATACTTCTGGTTCAATAGGAAACACCATGAATATGATAAACGCAGAAGAAGTCTGGTTCCAGCTGGCCCACCAGTGACATGTCTGGAGTGTGATAAGAGTGCCATACAATCATTTGGAGCACAGAACACTGCACATGGGATAGAGACTTGTGGCTCATAGTGAGTGATGGATGTAGACCTGCTCAGCTGGGCTCAGATGTGCCTTTTTTAAAATCTTGTCTTAAATAGAACAGCTGAGAAGCATTTTCATATTAAGGCTAAGGAGAAGGAACAATGTGTCCTGATTTTTGCCAAATCCATTTCTGTCTCTTCTGGCTGCTCTGGGACTTGGAGGTACTAAAGTGAGTAAGTGCAGAGGTCTTATATTTGTTAGAATATCAGAAATTAGATTGAAGACTCCTGTATTGTAGACCAAAAAGCCCATAATAACTGTGATCTTAGTTACTGTCATGCCACCACTATATCTCTAAATGAGACAGGAAGAACAATAAGTAAGTTCTTTAGGAGTTTTTGTCATCACTTCTTATTTTTCAATTTTTTTTTTTTTTTTTTTTTTGGTGACACTGATCTGTAAGGTTCAGATCTCAGACATGGACAGCTGGATCTCTCATAACTAGAGAATGATTTTATTGTATAATGCAAGAATTGATATAAATTCATTTTTTATCGTTTTGCCTCATTCTCCGAAGCATTTCCACACCCACATTCTACCACCTACCTTTTGTTCTATGCCAACACATGAAGAATGGAATTTTAAAACTAATTTTCTTTTATCTATATTATGCAATCAAACAGCAGTTACTAGGAAAAAAAAATGAAATCTTCATAGCTATTGGTTCAAAAATACACAGAAGTTAGTAAAGCTTTCTCTTCATACATTCCTCTTAATATATCAAATGTTATCTTACAGGATTTTTTTTCTTGTAGCTAATATAATATTTCTGACAATACTTTAGCCTGTTTAATCTTATAATTTGTTTTATCACTTTCTTGAAAATTAGAGGAGTGTAGGTTTTTCTGAGGGATCTGCAAGCTGATAACCTTTCCACTGCTCAAGGATCCTGACTCTGACAGCAGGAATGGTACAGATAGCCAGTATCTGGCTGCCAAAGCCAGCGGGTGCTTTGACTCATTCATCTGTCCTGACTGAAATCACAAGCCATTACCCTGCACATTACACCCAGCCCTAAGTGTACCATGTGCTGAGTTCACTTAGATAACAATGAAAATTTGCTAATATGAGAGCCAGGAATTCAGCTTTACAAAGCCTGGAATGAGGGTTTACAGCTAAGTGCCTACAACAGTAAGCCATACCAGTGAAGGATGGTGTACCTTACCTGATAACAGCCCAAATGATGCTAGATCCTTATGCTTATGCAATTAAATTCTGCCCCAGCTCTCCCCTGATGATAGTATGTGCTCACACATACAGTCCTTGCTCTGTGTGTATGCACCTTAGTTACGCCTACGCACCAGAAACAGGTACTAAGGAAGGTGGGACACGAAAAGCCAATGTATCTGCAGTCAGAGCTCAGGGCTATAAGATATAGATCTTATTTTTAGGAAAATTCTGTCAATATTCGGTACATTCAAACCAAAATGACCAGCAATCAGAGATATTCTGAGAAAATGAAGACAGACATCACTGATTTCAAGACTGTATTTGTGTCAAAATACTGTCCAGGTAGATGCCATTTGCAAGATTATGTAACTGTAGGAGATATCAGCATAATAAAATGCTGTTATCTCTTTTATTTATTATAAAGCAAGTCAAATTACTATTTATTCTCTAGAAGCACATCTCATAAGTTCATGACTGAAATACTCAATAAATTCCACCATTTTATTTTCTATATGCATGTGTAGGAAAATAACAGAAAGGTTGTCGCGGTTATCTTAGATGGTAAAATGACGCGACCTTCCCAAAAGCGCCTCTAAGGAAGCCTCTCCGTGCAGCCGGCACACTCGCACACACACACACACACACGTACACTCACACACTGGATGGCTTCTCAAGACGTCGCTGGCAAAGAGGTAGGAAGGGTCTTTGCATGCAATTCCATGGCGCTGGTTTATTTGAGCCCCGTGCGTGAAGGGGAGGCAGGGAAAAAGATGTCGGGGGATGGGGAATTCCCAGTTATATACGGGGGTGGGGAAAGCATCAGGGAGAGGGATGGTACATAGGTGGGACCTTGACATATAAGGGAAAAAGGGGCAGGAAAATCAACGAGCCAGTCAGGGAAACAGAACTGGGGTACCTTGGCATGATAGAATAAAGCATCCTGGGAGGCTTCACCCTAACCTGGGGAGATCTCTCGAGGTCTGTTCCTTTCACTGGCTCCCACAAAAGGTGTACACTCTTTAAATCTTCAGCTGCCTTTTAATTGTGCTTTTTCTCACCTTAGATAACCTTACTAACTGAGTAAATTATTTCCTGCATGTTTTAGGTAATTGGAATAAAAATATTTTGTCAGATATGAATGACTTATTTACAGTGTCTCATCACTGAAGGCAGGATTCCTCTTCCCTAACTTTAGACATCTACAACATATAACATCTGAATTATTTTCCTTAATTTAACTTTGTCAGTGGAGAAAACATCAACACTCACAGTAGTGCATTTTTATTGTCCTTAATTAATGAAGGATTTCGTAGTGACTTGTTCAGACAGGATCTTTTACATGATAAACACTCAAGATCTTTGTTGCCTGCAAAGCATGTTCTCACCAGGACTAGGATGAGATGCGTTTAAGGAAGTCTCATCAAGTTGGAAGAAAATGTGGTCTGCCAGCATTTTAGTCAACCTACACACAATATCCTGTTGTTGTTTCAGGACCAAGGTGCTTTCCTGTCAATCCGAAAGGTCATTTCGTCTATTAGCTGTGATATGTAGCAGGTGCTCTTGAATTACCATCAGCCTGTAGATGAAACTTGCACACCGGGTAGTTCTGCGTCACTGGCTGATGAAGGAGCTGTGGGAACATGTCTGGGAAGAGACGGAGCTTTACTATATTTATTGACATGGAGGTAAATTAGATTTTCTTTTGCCTCAAGTACAGTTTTCCATCGTGATGGCTAACCCAAATTAGCTATTTCAAAAGCAGTGTGTGTTTTTGTCTACCTATGACATATATTAAATATAAGGTAACAGCTATTATGTACTCAGGCAAGCTGTATACATTAATAATGTGCTTACCATTACCAGACAGCACATGCACTCTCTCAGGCCTGCATGAGTGATCTGACTAGACTAGTAGCTCTTTTGTTGTGACAAAAAAGTCAGGATTTTTAAATTATTGAATATTTTTCATTAAAATTACAGTTAATGTGCTTCTGATGTTGGCATCCATTATTTTCTGGCAACATAGAACAAAACCATGGAGGAGGATCCCAGTTCTCCTTTTAATTTCATATATGTCAACACGAAATAGCTGCAACAATGTAAATTGGGAACTACATAAAGAGGCCAGGGGTGTCCAGCTCAATACGAGCTTGCTTTCTATATCTCTCTTATGTGTGCTCTGCCATGAAGAAATTAGTAAATGCAACATAGTCATTATTTACTTGAAAAAAAAACCTTTAACCTCTTTTTGCGTTGTGTAACAAACAGCATTATTTTAAAGGTTACTTTCAATATTAGAAATTTAATGGGAAAAGAGTCACATCTCTTTTAAGAAAAAAAAAAGATTCAGACAATCTTTTCTGTTGGATGCAGATTTATCTCTGTATAATTAGCAGAAATTCACACACTATGCCAAAGAAATGAAAAAGTTACCAGAAAACTTCAATATGCATCATTCATAAAAATTATTTTTTCCTGGCTCATGGTTTGACTCAAGCTGAGTATATATTTAAAACAAGATCTTTCAGCAACACTGAGGGACAAAGCTGAAGGATGCCCATTGACTATATGGTGAGAACTTCTCCAGTCACCACAAGCTTTGCAGCAATGGCAGATGGGATGTTCTGGGGGACTTTCATGGTAAAGATATGCTTTAGGTTATATTATGAAAATTGCAGTTCACATGTGACCAAGATAAACTGATGTGGTGGTTTGAACCTTAGTTGATGGACAATTGTTTGGACCAATGGCGCTTCTCGAAATTTGCATGTTTAGGCCGCGGGGAGACCCGGGAATTGCTCTCTTGCTTCCGGTCTTTGGACAGGTAACTGGGGGCCCACTCAGCCCGGTGGGCCTGGCTGGGCTGGCCCAGTGGGGCCCAGCTGGACCCTGCCTGCACGAACCTGTAGGGCCGGGCCGTGGCTCTGCTCCATCAGGGCCGGCCCCTGCGTCATGGCCCACAGCTCCGTGTGGGCCAGTCCCAGCCAGTGTGGTTTAGCAAGATCCTGGCTGCTCCTACTCCGTGCTGGCTGGTCCGGGTCCGTGGCTCAGTTTGGCCAGGCCAGCCGGGAGAAAGCCACCTCAGAACAGCAAGCAGCCGCACGGGTGAAACCGCCTCCCCTGACTGAGGCCGGGACCATGCAGTGAACTTCATCCAGCTGCCACCTGGCAGTGATCAGGTGACCACCAGCGAAAGATAAGTTCCAGTTTGCAAGGCCCCAGCATGGGTAAAGATTAACCCCTTCAACGCTGTAAGTTCCCCAGAAGAGATGAAAGCTGCCGACACCAATCCTTCCGCAGATTAAGAGGAAAGGAAAAAGTAAAGGCACATGAATAGATACCATGATAGTGACACCAAAGTCAATATAGAAGAAAGAGCTGAAACCAGAGGGAGAAGATAACGGAGATGCTAGTAACCTGAAATTCTTTTGTAAAGCTATGGTGATGGACTATGATACATCAGAGAACCCCTTGTAATTTCATGATAAGCATGGGGGGTAAAGCGTTCAAACTGCCATGAGCAAAGTGCCTGTGCTGAAATAAGTAAATGTTAAAGATGCTGTGATCCAATGAGAAGCCTGAACAGAGAGAGTTAGTGATGAAGTGAAGACCCTTGGTCTCTGGGAAGAAGAAGACCTCTGTTCCTAGAGATGAATGATCCCAGAGATAGATGAAGAGAACCTTGAACAGCTCATTCCTTAAAATATTACCCCATTAGCTAAGATAGAACCCTTGAAAACAGTTGTGGAGAAAGCTGTAAGTCAAGGGAAGGGACTCACATGCCAACAGAAACCACCCCAGGTGGCCGTTGTGCTGCGACATTGAAGCCATGAGAGGACTGTTTCTTGTGGAGAAGCCCCATAGCATGGGCAAAAGAGACTCCTCTCCCTAAAAGAACTGATGAAAGACTATTATAGAAGTGGTAAACTGACTGAAATAATCCCAAGTTTGTGTCTTTATGTAAGGGGGAGGAGGGAAGAGGATGGGGGGAGGAGAAGTGTTCTGAAGGTTTATTCCAACCCTTATTCCTTTTTCTTTTAGTTCTGTTAAAAAATTTCTTTATAGTTTTTTAATTTTGGTGCCTGCTTTGCATTCCTCCTAATTCTTATCTCACAGGAGATAAAAATGCGAACAAACCCACTAAAACTGATTTTAGTAGTTAAATCTCCAAGTTATCCATCCTCTATCCTAATCACTCCCAGCATTAACCAGACCTTCTTGGTGTTACCCTTGAAATGTGGTATCATCCTTGGCTTTTCCACAATGTGTGTGAAAAGTTCTGGGCAAATCATTTCACCTAAACTTTTCATGGAAAATTAAAAACTGTGTGTTTCTCATTTTCTCTGTATTCTAATGTGAGACACTAAGGTCTGATTCTCAGATAGATTAAGCCAATGACAATTGCAAATGAAGTCATGTCACATATAAAATATGTTGCACAAGCTCATGAGCTCTGAAAAAATTAACTTCTAACTATTTCCCAATTATCATTCAAAATTGGTGAAAACACTGCATCTCATCTTAATTCCAGAGCCATAAAACTGAGGTTAATATCACCTCCTACTGCTCTGAAGTTTCAAAATGTATTGTATCAGGGCATGGAGCTATCTATACAACAATAAGAAAAAATAAGTGTAACTACTCATCAGTTTGAAAATAGTAACTATTCACTGTCGTACAAGAAACAAAGGATGGTGACCTTTCAATTATATGCAGTCATACGCTTACAGACAGAATTGATAAAGAGACAGTTCTGGCTGTCTTCATTCTGCCACTTCCCTGCTTTTGAATACTCGGCTTTGTGATTCTAATCTTGTTCTTTTGAAGTGGGGGTTGGGTCTTTTTTTGTTCTGCAGTTTCAGCTGCTAAGACAATAGGCTCTACTTAGTATGAAGCCTCCATTTTCCTATGATGACATGCTGGAATTTTATGTCCTCTTAGGACACAATTTTAGTAAGAGACAAAGAGAGGAGAAGGGTTGCTTACTTTAGCACCCATGCAGACTGGATCACCTCCTCTTTATTGGCCAAATAAGTGGGGGAATTTGGTTCTGATCTCACAGGCCTCACCTGAGGGAAGTTCAAGAACCCTGCTGGTTGTATTGGTTTTGTTTCTTTGATCGGTTTTTATTTTCTTTCTTCTCTGATTTCAACCACATGTACAAACTTGTGAGCATGGAACTTATGACTCATTCTCTGTTTTAATAATGTGGTTGCACTATAATTTGTAATGTATAATGTGATTATTAAAAAAAATTTCAGTGCTTTTCTCTCCCAGGTGGATGCTGAAACCATTAAGATGCAACTCAAGCTACCTTTCATTTATTTTGAAGTTCAAAAGGACATTTATGAATTTATTAACCAAATTATGATTTCCACTCATGTCTCCCAGTTCTTGGGTCAGGGCTGTCATGTAAATGATGAGGTTTATATCTTCCCTCAGTCTTAACAGACATGAGAATCCATTTTCATTTTCTCTGCAGACCTTGGTTCTGCTCATTCGTGCAAAAATGTCTTTGGAAAGCATCTGGTGGATAAGACATTACAAAACCAAAGAGGATTTGCTTTGAAAGTGAGCTAGGGCTGAATTGCCAAGACAGTTCAGAACAGACTTGCAGCCTCACAGACACACTGAAGCAGAGCATGGATGCCTCTAGTGTTCAACTCTTACACATATTTAAGACGTAGATAAGGTATTAGTTGGCCTGAGTATTTAAATTCTTCTCCAAGTGTTCTCTGTCCATCTGTTTTTTGTTTATTTTCCGCTATTGTGTGCCAAGAATTTGAAGTGTTGCAGGTGGGTAAAATTTCCCAGGCTTGCCAGCTGTAGTTCAAGTTGGCTGGAGACAACAATGAGATCTTCAAGCAACTCTGCTGACTCTATTGCCTCCACTAACTTTGTGTTAACGTAATTCTTGTTGGTTGGTCTCATCTCGTCTAAGTCACTATAGTTTTCAAAGGAAGGTACAGCTGTCTAAGTCCAGTAGTGTAGTAATTTAGGCTACCTACTTTAAAAAGTATTTCTGTTCACTGCTTTACATTGATCTTTGGCAAACAGCACACATTAGCAAGATAGGTACATCTTTAAATCTTACTGGCTCTGTTAGAACTGCTCACAGCTCTGAACAAACACATTATTTGGTATGTGGTAGTACTGGTCTTGGCCCATCCTTCATCCATGTCATGTAAAACCCTACACTTGCAGGCTGGATTTAGAAGAGTCCAGTGTAGCTACAGGGAATCAGCATGTATACCCACACAAATTATTAACTGAATTTTGTTCAGGAGAGTGAGTACTTTCAATCAGAAAGTATTCTGAAGTAAATTCAGGATGTACTGGTATCCTAGATACAAAAGGGGCTTAATGATGCCAATCACAGTTCATATTGAATCCTTCCATATAAAACCCACACAAATAGGAAATAAAAATCCTGTATTTCCAGGCCCATTGCTGACAGAAAATAGTGATATAACCGCACTCTGATAATATGTTCCAGAAAAAACAGCCAAAGGCATAATTTTTCAAATTAGTGGCATTCAACTTTGTTGCTTGTGGGGAGCTTTAGATTTTGCTCTTAGATAAGTCATTGTACTAGAATTTCAGGTCATTGAGAAACCATTGCTTTTATATCTGTTAGCCGCCGTCCCACACATGAACCCCATCAATCTTAGGTTTTTGTTAGGTATAATTAATTTTGAAAAAATACCATGCTGAACAAATCGTGTGACGCATTATGCACTTCACAGTTATTTGTATCCATCTTCCATTTACTCCTTTTTTTCAATAGCAACATGTTAATCCATACTGAAGAAAGAAGAGAAGGTCAAAAAAACCCCCGTGAGTGACTGCAAATAAAATTACTTTGTTAAAATATAAGTGAGCCACAAGCTTCTGGCAGTAATCTGAGATATTTGATAGTGGAGCCTGAAAGGCAGAGGTCCAGGCATTTGCGGATAGGCCAGGAAACAGAGATGGAGTGAAAAAGGGAGTCTTGAAGCAAGCTGTTACTGATTGTATGCTGAGAGAGGTTGCCCCTAAGAAGTCAGTATCCTACTTTTATTAAAGATAGGATGAACTTGCTGAACAGTCCCTGTTTAATTTTAAAAACACTATTTTAACTATTTTTAAGCTTACCACCTTAAAAGCGTTTGACAAATTTGTCTCATGTCAATGACCCAAATGGCATCAAATCCAGATCCTCACAAAAATCGAAAGGTGCATGTCCTAGGTTGCAATGTAAGATGTGCCCAAAAGGGTGTATTCTATTACCATCTTCAGGGGCTGTTAAAACCAGGTGGGGCAGTGTTATCTTTGCGTCCTCCCTCCGGGCTATCTTTTGTTAATGGTCCCAACAGTGCCTTGCACATGACTCATGGATAACTCGCTCCTGGGCTATCTCCTCTTAATGGCCCATCAAGGCTGTGCTGCATGACTCAGAGATAACTCCCTCCAGCAGCTCTCTCTGTTTAATGGGCAATCAAGGACCCACCACATGACCCATAGAATAACACCAGCCCATTGTGAGATGCTCCGCCCAGGGGGGAAGGAGCCAAGCATTCCCACCTGGATATAACCGGGGTTTGGAGGGGCACAAGCAGCCCTTACCCACTGGGCTTCCAGAGGACAAGAACTACTAGGCCTTTCTGCGAGATCACTGCTTTCAACACGACCACTTCACCTGGACTGCTACCACCACCCCCACTAACAGGATATCAAGTTGTATTCTGATTCTGTTGGTAGTTTCTTTTGTACTATTGCATTTATTTTTCCTTTCTATTAAATTGTATTTCTGACTTGTAGCCTCTCACTGGTTTTGCTTTCAAACCAGTACAGTGCACACAGTTAACATTCCAACTCACATTCAGATCAAATTTGTCTTCAACCGATAAAAGTAGCTTTTGGGCATTTTTCTCAAATGAATGCCATATGAAAAGCTGCACTTCCATATCATTCTGGGTCAAGAAACAAATTATTTGCAATAACCCACACTGGTTTGCCAGGTCAGCAAGCTATGAAAAGCATGTGACAGATCTATAATGATCCAGCTACTCTTCCATTACATGACCAGACCCTGCAGTAAGTGGTGTTAGCAGGGGTAAGCGAAATAAAACCCCTGTATATCCCAAAGATAATTGAACCTGCCTCTACAACGATAGTGGTAGTAATACTTCTACTAGTCCTTTACAGCTTCCCCTTCCATATAGCCACACAAAACTATCCCTTCTTCTAAAAAGAGCTTCAAAAAGTTTGTAACTCATAGCAATTATCTATTTTATGGTCTTCTCACAAACCAGGAATTTAAACAAGCCTTGAGAATGCAGATTTATGTGTACCTTTACACCACCACTGTTCATTCCACTGAAACTGAGATTAAATGCTGTTGCATAGTCCAGCACAAGTATAAAGTCTTTGTTAGGTCAAAATCTTGTTTATTTTTTTTCAGAATGCTCTGTTTTTAAAGAAGTATGAGGTGGAGATTTAAACAGGGGCTTTAAATGGTTTTGAAAGAGGCATACATGACGCTGACTTTTACTTTGAAATTTTGAAGGTTGTAAGATTCCTGTATACATATCCATACAGTTGGAAATATAAGGAAGTTTTCTTCTAAATCTATCCTGTGCACAGAAACTGCAGAGCTTTGTGGATCTTGGATGAGGCCTCTATTCCCTATTTTAAGAAGGGTAAAGTCGATCCTTTCACTATTTGTGTATAAAAGAATTAAAGAAGTGGTATCTATTTGTGGTATCTATTTAGCTGGGGACAAGGATTGATAGGCATTATAGGAGACACCTGTAAGAGAACCCTTCAAAACTCTCATAATCATATGTGGCTTACAGAGTGTCCTTGAGACACAGACTGGATGAGGAAGAGAGGCATTTTCGAGAGAAAATCCCAGGTTGTGCATGAAGGAAATTGCTATCATTCTAGATTATATAAATACAGGTTGTCTGACCTTCTGTCAGACTTCAAATTCTTCCTTAAAATGTCATATCCTCACAGGAAAAGGTCTCTAGCTGGCCTACAAATCAATTGCAGTCTTTGATTTCCAGCCTCTAGGCAGCAATCACTGCAGCAGTAGAATTAGCTCCATGCAGTGTTGCTCGTATCCTGGCTGTTCACCACTGCCTGGTCAGGACTGGAGCTGGTTCTCCCACTCCCTTTATCCCACATTTCTCAGTGCAGAGCTTCAGACATAGCCAAGCATCCAGTGCCTACCGGTTGCACTCCTCTCCCCAGGTCCTCCTGAGCTTCCTGCCGTTCTGGTCTCCCATTGCTTGTGCTGGATGAGAATTCCTGCAAATAGCACAGCTTCACAGAGGTGAATTACTGCTCAGCCAGAACATTACAGGCTCTTTACTCTCTGAGATTTTTCCCTTTCTGTGATTTTGTGTTCTTGCAGTGTGTGATATGTTTTTGCACAACATTAACCCCTCTTTGTTTTCTCACAATGTTTACTTCTTAGTATTTAAACCCTCTGCTTCTGCAGAGATCTACTGGCAGATAGAAAAGCAGAGAGAACTGTTAATACCAAAAAATCTTCCTGCACTTGGAAAGGGACTTATTCAGAGTAAAAATGTCTGGATGCTAGTAGAAAAAATGTGAAGCTTAATTGATTAATGTAGAATTTATTAATGTAGAATTAATGTAGAATGGATGGATCTATAGAGGACACTACCACTAGCTAAACAGAATGAGGAAGAAGCAGGATTGAGGGTCAAAGACTGCCTTGGGGCATTTAGCAGCTGAGGTTTAATAAGATGTGACTTAGAAGCTACTCTGACCCCAGTCCACAGTACTTAAAAGCTACACTGACCCCCCTTCACAGTGGCACTCTTCTACAAGCCAAAATGTGGCTCATATTCCAAGGCCTCTACTCTGACATGTTCTGATATGTGTGTTTTTTTTCCTTTGTTTCCTTCTTTTAAAGCTCAGTTATTTGATTTCACTTCTAGACAAAGAGATGTGTGACTGAAAAAAACAGGCAGGAACATTGAACTGAAAGTCCTTTCCTTTATGATAATGTTTTAAGACACCCAAAAACATCTACTCTAGAAAAGGGACAAATTTCCTCACATAAATGTTGGAATCATTTAATACATTTTCAGGATCATGATGCACTTTGTTAATGCCCCTCTTGAACATGGGAATATCTGCAAAGCAAGCCATACATAAGAACTGACCATAAGGTATCTAAAATACATTGGAAAATAATAGAATTATTTAGGTTGCTGCCACTAGAGTTACAACAACTATTTTGGGCAGTGGTTTTGGGGGTGATTCTATTCTCAGGACAAGCAGTTTAATCTGAAGAAGGTTTTATGTTCCCACATAAGGATACAACATCAAAGGCAGTGGAAGAAGAATGGGCAGCACCTTCAAGGTATATTCTGAATGCAGGAGTAACAGAGAGGAAAAGAATCGGTTTGGGGAGATTTCTGTTGTCAGTAAAATACCACTCAGATAATAAAATTCAAAAATTTGACAGCTGTGTTAAGGCAGTATCTCTGCTTGCATAGAAGTTTTCTCAAGGAAAAAAAAAGCAAGCATTTTCTCAGCTTATTAATCTGAATTAAATTCTTATGTTTAGAGGGAAATATGCAGTCTCTTCAGCCACTGCTGGTGTGAGTCAGTCACTGTCTCTAGAGATTCCTTCTGCCGCATAATCCCACTGCAGCCCTGCTCAGGAACAGAAATCTTTTCATAAGAGCTGCAGTGCAGTTATTCTTTTATACTTTTTTGATCACTTCTAGAAAAGAAATTAAATATGGCCTTTATAGTTCCTATATGATCTATCCTGTTTCACCCCAACACAAAAGCATGTCTGATTTCCTTACATTTAAGGGGACTTTTTCTCAGAAGTAGGTATGGATACCTGACATGAGATGGAATTATGGACTGATCTGTTACTGTACTTCTGGTGTTCCTGACATGAAGCTGAATGCACGTATATGAAAGAAGTGAATAGATTTTAATAAAGAAATAATAATTTTCTCTTAAAGGGAAAACTATGGCATCCTGTTCTTGACACTGAATAAAAAAAACATAGAAGTTACACAAATCTGAGCTTAAAGATAGTTTGTTCCTTTGTATTATAAAGATGATTTTTTGCAATTAATCCTCCAAAGATTCTCTGTAAGGACTCAGACTTCTCTGTAAGGAGCCCATGTAGCCTATTTTTGTTTGTTTGTTTGTTTGTTTTTGTTATTCATACCAAGAGCTCTCAGGCATTTTCACATACCCCCCATTCAATATTCTGTATTCAGATGTAGCCTATGCTGGACATTTGACTGGTCTGTCCCTGTCATATCATCTACCTACCAGGAAATTAGGTTTCCATAGGTGTTACCAGCTCTAACTCTTTGGACACCACACGAAGTCCTCTATTAGCTCTCCCATCTTCAACCCCCAAAGTATGACCCATTCATCGGATTGAATCATTCGTCCCTCAACTTTGAAGGTGTTCACCTGTCTTTCTTCTTTTGTCACAGATGTCTAGGTCTCAGACTCATACTTCATCAGATTCAGGTCCAGGTTTCATCATTCAAACACTAAAATCTGAGGTGTGGTGGGCATCTGTAGAACAAAAGGCAATTCAGCATTGCTGAGGGCATTCACGATCTTCAAGCACATTTGTTGCTTTTTTGGTCTCAGTGAAAGCACACAGTGCAGTGCTGAATCAAAGCCACAGATTATGAGTCAACTAAATGAAAACTTAAATGCTTTATAACAAAGTATTTAATTCCCATATAGCCCAAGGGATGTACGTCTTTGTCAGTCCACTCTTTCTTCTCACTATTTTCCTTCTGTCCTATTTAAAGTGTTCACTACTCTATCAGCTGGAGCTAGGAAAACCTAACTCAAAGCAGCATCTATAACGTGCTCTCTTTCTCAATAGCTGTTTCTAATAAGCTATATGAAATTGTAACCCTAATTCTGGGATTGATTTCTAAGCTATTTCAAGTTTCTCTTGCTCTTTTCCTGGAAAGAAGAATGTTACGGAGAGAAACATGGCTTTGAAAGATTAAGAGTACTTCTGAGGTTTGAAAAAAGAAATTATTTTAAATATTTGAATTTATTTTCCCCTGGAAATTAAGTGTTTTGAAATTTTGATTTGTCAAAAATACTTTTCATCTAGAACAGAAAATTCACTAATCCACTCCATATTAATAAATCATAACAATTCCATCAGCTAAAGATTCAGAAAGACCATGCATCTTCTCAGTCTCTCTCAGGACTTGTATTTCCTTCCAACAACCCATACTCTGTTGTTCCGTGACTGTAATATTGTGCATGATGCTTCTTTCAGTTCAGCTTTAGATATGACATGTCTGCTTTTCACTCCGCATCTTGGATTTCTTGAGGACTGTTGGTGGGGCCCATGACCATGCCCAGGGCTGTAGTTCCCCTGGACCTTGTACAGAGCAAACAGCAAAGTAACAGGTGATGGGAGTGTAAACTAGGGCTCGGTGAGGATTAGCAACAATTAGAAGAAGCACCTAATTTAAGACAATTGGAGAACTGATGTTGAGAAAGGAGTAAGAGCTGTGAGGAATAATTTGGAAAGGGGGTAAGACAGATGGAAGGATGGGAAGCGGGTGAGCTGGCAGCTGAGCTGGGGCTTGGAGGTTGGAGTCACACAGCTTTTTATTCAACTGCAAATCCAAAGTTAAATGTCCATATCCACTGGGTTTATTAATGTGTAAAGGCTTTAGATACTATATCAACAGGCTTCCAGAAATCCTTAATAGAGAATGATATATAGACTGGCTCAGTTCTATTCTCACTTTTACACAAGACTGATCAAGTATCCAGAGAGAAAATGTAACACCTATTTTGATGTTTTCCATGAAGTACATAACATACACTTAATCACCAGGACAAAATACTCTAAAGTCTAGAAACTATAGATACAGGAAAAAAGGCTGGATTGCACTGTAGTTTAATTTAAAATGACCATGTTTTTATTGCATATATATGGAGTACTCAAAAATGAAGTATCTCAAACCAGTGATATATTACGTTATTTCTTAGTTCCTATCTTCTCCCCCACTAATTCAAAAAATCATTCAAAAAGAGATATTTATCTTGAAATGTCAAATTTAAATGTTAAGGATGAATTTATGTCTACAGTACATGAAATATATTTGGGAATTCAGCTGAAATGCTCTTACAGTGCCATCTGCTGAAAAGCAGCTGAGGCTACAAAGCATTTGGCAATTAATTCTTGCTAGGATATCTGCAAATTCTTCGTCCATCCTGCGTACTTTACAGCTGTTTATGCCCTACAACATCACAGCACAAAATCTGTAGACTCAGTACAGGGGAAACTATGAACGCTGCATTTGCCCGTATTGGTAAGTGTGTGGTGCCACTGGAAGGTAAGACCCAACTGTCTCCAACAAGTGGATGTAAACATGCTTAGGGTTTAAATTGGTTTATGTATATGCACAGCTTAAGGGCTGGATGTCAACATCAATTTTTTTTTTATCCTCTGTCAGGCTGCATCTCATAAAGCAGCCTAAATATATTAAGTTCTAACATGTTCAATAAAAAATCTGGTATGCATTGGTTAATAAATTTTTAAACTGACTTCAATTCTCATCCAGAAATGTCTGTCAAGCATGTGAATAATTCTTTTAAAATGAAGACAGACTGCATGGATTAAGGTAAGCTTTTATAACAGCCTGAACTTGAGCCATGTGATAACAGCCCACTTGTCTGAACTCAGAGATGATTTTTTTTCCCTTTTTTTAATCAGCAACGGATCTGAGTTTCAAATTGGTTCTTACTTAGAACTGAATATTTTTGTCCCACTTGCTGTGTTAAGCATACTCATCCTTCATTATTTTTATATCACTTTATAAATTCTTCTAGCTTCTCACTCTGCAGTGAATCAAATTTTCAACAGGTCTCACCTAAGATCTGGTCAATAAGCTCAAAGCTGCGTACACGCATCTCCACGGGAAATGCAGAGATTTTTTGGTGTACATACAGATGTAAGGGATCGTGTCAGTGAAAATCAGATTATTTCTTCCCTCCCACAGATTAAAGTGAAGTTTGAAAATGCAGTTTGAAATGCAGGTTATTTGGCATTACTCCCCTGCTTGAAAAGTGTGCAGTGGTCATTTCAAGAAGTAACAAAAGGTATTCCAGCAATTAATTACAAGCTGCACCTTGTCAGAATGGACATTTTATAAATAACCAAGAGGCTGGAGTTCTTTTTCATGTGTTCTGTCATGAATAATTTAGACTTGTAAAAGCAAAGTCAATCAGTAACTCACTGAAAGAGAAAAAGACTGAATTTCAATTAACTCTGTCAACCAGCATGACTAATTCTACCCACAGTTCAATGGATGTAGGACAGGCACAAGTTTGTTCATAAGTACTGAGCACCGTGTCAGTGTCTGTTAGGTGACAATGTTCAAAGGTGTTCATATGATTTATTGCTGTTAAGTGATATTGGTGCGGATTGCCCAAGCTAAGCAAAAATGTGTTTAAGCTTATGTCTTCAATTTTTGTAGTTTGGGAGTTTAAATTCAGTTAAACTGATTCAGAGACCTGAGCTAATCTCCCTAAATTCCTCCTATGATTACTGCAGTAAGTTCTTCTTACTCCAGAGGGTAAATCTTCACAACTGAATTTCAACTCCACTTCTGACTTGTGCTCTGGCAAGTCTCTTCCCCTCTTCTCTCTTCCCTGAGTCTTCAGTTTTGAAGAAACACAGATAGATTAGCTTCTGGAGTCTCTGTAAATACACATTCAAGCTCCTCCTTTTTTTCTCTTTGCCTTTCTTTGTTATAAGCTCTCGTAAATGACATAATGATAAACCAGTACTTAATAAAGTACAAAGAAGGTCTGGGGTAAATTATTCTGATTTATCTCATTACAGACTACTTCTGTAGCTAAAATTTCCATATTGAAAAAAAAAATCACAAAAACACCCAAACCTTGTGGCAAAATATTCTAAATATGTGCACAAGTATCTGAAAAGTTTCATAAAATCTGACAGATGCCTGTGTCTGTAGGTGCCTTCTTAGCCAGAAATCTTCATTCAACTTTCATAAAATTGTTCTTCAATCAAGAAAAAATAGTGTGCAATTTGCTAAACACAGCAGTGTCTCGGGTGACATTCATCTGTTCACTGTAGATGGTGGGTATATCAAGAGCTCTACTTGTTAGTTTAAAGTTTTTTAATCAGTCTACACTCTTTATTAGCCATACCCTGAAAGAAGACTGACTTCTCTGAAAGAAGTCGATTGGCAACTGCTGCATACTCTTGCAGCATTCTAAGGACTGTGAATTGTCTTCATGGTTGCAGCCAGCCGGATCCTGTTATCTTTTTCTTCCTGCAAAAATGGATTATTTCCAATGGACTTTGTTTTGAAAAATGCTCTGATTTCTGTGTTGTTGTTAGAATAATAGTAACAAGAATAATCTTAGCTGCTTATTTTGGCTCACAGTAACAACAGAATCATAAATGCAACTGATGGAGGAAACCGTGAAATCTCCCAGCACCCTGCAGTATTTAAACAAACAAACAAACAAAAAAAAATAGCAAATGCAAATACTTTCCAAGTGTAACCATTGCTTAGCATGGCGTCAGAGCCTCACCATTTATTTTCATTTAGATTCAGTAACTTTCACACAATTTTAGGGCAAATGAATTTTAGGGCTAATGACCACTAAAATCCATGGACTAGGTGATCAATAGTCTACAATCGTTATAGAGATCAGTACTTGGCTGGGGCCTACAAAACAATTGGATGTTTTTATTTTTATACCCCTTAAGGTACTCAGAGGTCACAATAAGGTCTCCTTGGAGCCTTCTCTGTGCTGAACAACTCCAACTCTCTCAGCCTGTCTTCACAGGAGAGGTGCTCCACACTCTGACCACCTTTGTGTTCCTCCTCTGAACTTGCTTTATCAGGTCTTTCTCTTTCTTATGTTGGGGCCTCCAGAGCTAAATGCAGCACTGCAAATGGGATCTCAGAGCAGAGCAGAGAGGCAGAATCCCATCCCTTGCCCTGCTGCCCATGCTGCTTTGGATGCAGCCCAGGATATGGTTGGCTTTCTGGGCTGTGAGTGCACATTGCTGGGTCGTGTTGAGCTCTTCATCCATCAGCAAGCCCAAGTCCTTCTCGGCAGGGCTGTTCTCAATCCTGTTATTCCCCACTCTGTACTGACCCTAGAGCTTTCCCCAACCCAGTTGCAGGACCTTATACTTGGCAATATATACATGGGTTCCCATATACATGGAAACCTCATGAGGATCTGATTGGGCCCACTTAGGGCATCATTTGGCATCACTGGGATCCCCAGGCATCACTGGCCTCAAATGTTCTTTAACAGATAACAGCTATACAACTGTTCTTCTACATATTGACACAACCTAGTCTGCAAGTAGGTAGGAAAAAAGCCTTTCATTTTAAGTCACATTGGAATTTACTGCTTAATAATGAATCATTATAGAGGCATTCTTTTAAAACATGCCACAGAAATACTCTCTGTGCATTTTACAGGCCCTGACAGGTTTGCTTCTGTAGAGTATAGGTTTTCTGAATAAAAAAATTATTTCTTCATTATCTTTGGAAGTCTACCCCATGCTGCTGTACACTGCACCAGAGCTGAAGCATTGTTTATGTGCACTCTGCCAGCTATCTTTAAGATGCTTAATGTTCTTACACTCTTCTGCCAGCTCCTGTCCTAAATTACATATTTGCAATAGTAATACATTCATGAAAATGAAAGGTAAAAATGAAATGAAATGCAAACTCAAGGTTGAAACCTTCCCTGCCACTTTTCAAAGAGGCTGCTGAAGAAGTGCTCCCTCTTGGGGGAGATGGGTGTAGGTGGACACTTGGCGGGGCACAGGGTTTCCCTCTCCCTGTTCCTTGGTCATATGTATCCAAAATCCTGTCCCCTGTAGGTCACTTTGAAGGTAGCCCGCGGGAGTTCTGTACTTAGGGGGGTGTTCACGGGACTCTCGGGCAGTTGTTCGAGAGTTGTTCTTGGGAGCAGTCGTTGTGGGACTCCATGCCAGACTCCAGCTGTGAGTGGCTGGGAGAATAAAATCTGAANTCCAAAATCCTGTCCCCTGTAGGTCACTTTGAAGGTAGCCCGCGGGAGTTCTGTACTTAGGGGGGTGTTCACGGGACTCTCGGGCAGTTGTTCGAGAGTTGTTCTTGGGAGCAGTCGTTGTGGGACTCCATGCCAGACTCCAGCTGTGAGTGGCTGGGAGAATAAAATCTGAAAACATCTATCAAATATCGTCTC
>VYZQ01002131.1:62785-81210 GCA_013400655.1 Mystacornis crossleyi
TGGAACTGCCGGGACCGGCGGGAGCCGATGAGACACCTTTGCATCCAGCACAGGCCTCGCCGAGGCCAAAGAAAACACCGCATTACAGCCAATGAAAACACCTTTTCTTTCAAGTCAGCAAGGAAAGAGGAGAAAAATCAAGTCACATGAGGCAAAGCTGAACATGGCGATTCCAAGGTCAGAGACAGAGGGGACCGGACAGGACCACGTGGGAAGGCAGCTATAGCAATGGGAAAAGAAGGCTGCTGTGCTTTTTAGCGCGAAGCTCAAAAGATGCTTCTTGTTAAGCCATACAAAGATGAAGAGGTGCTCCCCCGTGAGGGAGGTGGACATGAGTGGATGCTTGGGGCACGGGGTTTCTCGCTCCCTGTTCCCCTTGGTCAGGTGTGCCCAAAATCCTGTCCCCTATTGGTCACTTTGAATGTAGCCCGCGGGAATCCTGTACTTAAGGGGGTGTTCACAGGACTCCCAGAGAGTTGTTCTAGAGCTGTTCTAAGGGGCAGGTCGCTGTCGGAGTCCCTGCTGGGCTCCGGCCACGTGCGGCTGGGAGAATAAAATCTGAAAACATCTATCAAATATCGTCTCCTTGATTCTTCCACGGGGCAAGGCTGCCTCCAGGGAGGTTTGCAGACAACCCCACTGCAACAGGCTGCTTTAATCCCCACCTTGGAATTTCAGACACTTGCACTCCATCCAGCAGTTTTAGTAAAAACACTCAGCACATGTCCAACAAAACATCATCTTCCTCTCAGTGTTTTGGATTACAGCTTACAGAAGTCAGGGAAACTAAGTGCTTAAAAAGAAAAAAATCACTTGATCATACCCCAGATTACACTCCTCATTATATACTGAAGAAATTAGAACTCCACTACTCTTCCAAATATCACAGCCACTGAGATTTCCTAGGGCTGTGTAGAAGAATTGGCTTTAAAAGAAGATGGGAGATAGACCTGCATATCAGGGTTTGTCAGGACATTGCCTGCTGTGCCACAGGCTATGCAGCAGTCCAGAGAGAGAAGAAAAGCAGAGACAAAATTCACTTGTAGCTTCTCCTTGAAGGTATGGTGTATCCTCTTTTGAATAAGAAATATATCCTGTTTTGAGTAAAACATATGCAGAAAAATACTAGCAGAAGCAAGGTCATTGAGTACACGTCAGAACTGAACATCTATAATCTCTATAAGCATCCTTGCAAAACATGTTGCACCATCCTTTCCTTTCCCATTCCTTGCTTTTACCCATCTTGCTAGGGAGGCTTTACTAATATTTGCCCTGGGTGAGGTGTAGCAGGAGCCGCAATCCCTTTTTAAAACTTAACACAAAAGGAAGAAAAGACAATCTCTTAGGTATGCAGGCCCTTCCTTGACTATTTTCCCCAAAGTCTTTGTTTCTTACTGCTAACTGGAGGGGTTTGTTTAAAGGTATGTTTCTCCACTTGTTAGGGAAAAGATGTGAATGCAGAAGCAGATGAAATGGAGATTTTTTTCAACGTGGTTTAGGGTTCATTTCCATTCTTTTTTATTAATATGGATCATATTTGTTAAAATGCTTAGTCAATAGGGATTTATGTCAATTTGCTAAATAGGAGGCATCTGAGAACCTCGGGCTTTCATTCTGGCCTTTTTTATGGGGTTGTTACTGGCCTGTAATTCAGCTGGGCTTTGGGAAGTTCATGGCTCCTCACCACACAAAGTGTGACTATACTACGGACCCATGACTGGAAAGGCTAAGAGGGACATTAAGTCTATGGGTTTGTTTGTGAATTTTCATAAACCTAAATCACTCCTCTTACTGACATATCCCAAGTCCTCTTGTTCTAGTAAAATTTAATGGTATTCTATTGCTAACCAAACAATTAAATATTCTGCAGAAGTAAGATCTCGATTTCTGTTACCAAATCTGCATTTAGTGACAACAAAGGCAGAATCCATCCAAAGTTACAGGATTTGTAGGCTCAGTTTAGCTACGCACTTTCAGCAGTAAAAAAGAAAGGCATCCGGGGAGTGGAGGTGAATGTGTTTGTTAAAATAGCACAGATATGGTCTGTCTAATTACAGTCCCTAAACAGGGAAAACATGTTTGCATGACAAACTTCAAGGTAAAACGTTTAGCAAAAACAGTGCTTCCCAGCCCTGACAGGCATATGAGGCAAGTTCTGCATTTTACACTCTGTTTTACTCTGTATTGACCTGAAGAGATGGACATTGACAAAAAGGAAAAGCTCATTATTAGCCCGTAAGATTGAACTGGAATGATGGGTCGATATAGCAAGCTTTAACAACTTGTTGCCAAATATCTCTTTTAATGAAAGTCATAGAAAAAAACAGTAATGTATGTGCTTCTAAACCTTTTGAAAATGGTGAATTTTCCAGTTTGTTTTCCAGAATTCTATTTCAGTTTATTGTCCAGATCCTCATACATTTTCAAAATAGCAGTACTTAGCACTGCCATAACAGCTTATATGTTCCTGGCTGCATGCAAACAATTACTGTTGTGCATCCACATTGGCACAAATTAAGCCCACTTGTAGCTTTGTCACGCACATACAATTTCTCTGTCATTTAATCTCAGTTGTAAATGACAATTTTGGAATTCTCTGCCTCTCTAAATCTGCATTTCTCATTGAATCTAAATGGATCTCCAATACATAAATAGCTGCACCCACCCTGAATATTGCTTTCAATTATTTTGAGTTTGCTGCTGCTCACATGGCATTCATGCTGGTCTTTCATGCTGTTTGCATTAGGAAACCTCTTCTTTCTAAAACAACCTCCTGCATTCAGAATTAACAACTCCATTCAAGTTTGAATTTTTTAAGCTTCTTCTCTGATTTTTTAAAAAATGTACAACTGGTGGCCTGTGGCTGAAGCTCATCTGTTGTTCTTTTAAACAAGAATTCATTTGGAGTCACAAAGGTTAGAGCTGGTTTTGAACAAAAGTAGTGGGTCTGTTTCACAGAATATGAACTGAAATTCAGGGCAGAATTAGAGTGACAATAATAACACTTTATTACAAACAGATGACGCATTTTGTAGGTGCCCAGTAAGAAAGGTTCAGGCTGTGGAAGGATCATTTCAGACAGTTGCTGCCCCCCATGGATAGCAAAACCAGATTCACTGGTTTTGCCTCCAATGCTATTATGGTCCCTGTCCAGGGACCAGGGTTCAGGGACCAGGGATGAATTTTCTGTTTTATTTCTGGCTGTAGCAGCAGCCTTAGGGCTCTGTGGGGGTTCCCCCACTGTGGGGCCCCCCTCTCCCCCTGGGAAGACGGGACTCTGGTGGGGTGGGAAGCATGCTCTGGACACGCAGGTTTCTCCCTGCTGCTGTCTGTTACCCAAGTCCTGTTCCCTACTGGTCCCAAATATTTCCCCCACTCCTGCGATTCTAGCTTTATTCTGGAGTTTTCCCATGAGTCTTGTCTTTGCTCCCTGCCTGGTGGCCGGCAGGGGTCGGAAAATATAAACACCTCTGAAACACCTATGCAAAAGACCATTCCTTATTCTTTCCCACTGGCACAGCTGTCTTCAGGAAGGTTGCATCGGACTGCAACAGGGCTGGCTCTGGGGAAACTGCAAGGAAACCTCCAGTGCTGATTGTGACACAGTACACGAGGAAAGGGACATCTCACCACCATGGGCCACATGTTACACCCTGCTGCTAGGGAAGGAGCCTCTGCCTGGCCCCTCTGGGCTAACAAAGTGTTGTGGACAGTTAACAGCCATGATTATGGGAACAGAGTCCTTCCTGACAGCTCCTCACTCTTAATTGATGGGGTTTAGACTTGCAATAATCTCAGCCTGCTCACAGGGCAGCACACATGGGCAGGCCCTAGTCTTCCCTGTGGCCTGCATTTCAGGCCATTATGGACAGCCTGAGCATCCTTCTTGGGCAAAAAATGAAATGCACGTTAATATGAATATTGAATTCACAATTCAGATCTTAATAGGTAATGGAGGAAGATAAGATCAAGATCAGATAAACTCAGAACTTAATGTTTGTTCACATGAGTATAGGCAGTTCTACTAAGGAACACAGACATGCTGGAAATGACTATGAAGATCTCTAGATACCTGTCTATTATTTGATAAAGACCTACAAAATTCATTTAGAGCTGACCAACTGTATGGAACAAGAGCCACTGTACAAGACAAGAATTAATAGTAAGTGGTTTTCCCAGATAGTCAGCATATTGCAACAGCTACCTGCAAAGAAAATGGGTATTTTACTTCAAAACCAGGGAATTATTTCAAAATCATATTGAAAATAGCAAAGAACAAGATCCTTGCACTCACTGGAAGGCATTATAGAAAGCAAAGGTGCAGCTGGAGTGAAACATGGAGACTTTAAATTGGTCTCCAAGGCTTCTTTGCTTTACTGTTTTACCCATGCCTCATTTGTGCAGAGATTTCCTTCTTGCTAGAGGTGCACATGCCCATGGTGGTCCATGGTGGTTAAGGCAAACAAAGACACTTCTACTTTAGAGTAGAAAAATAATAAATAAAACCCTATTTTGACTGAAAGACAATACTAAAGAGACCTTTGAGCTCTGTTCACTTTTCATGTTCCAGGATTTCATGGTTACTGCTAAAAGGCATACCTTGGCTTATCAGTGGGGAGAGATATGCACAGACCCCTGTAGAAACAGTGTTCCACTTCAGGTATTTTTTCACCAGCACCAGTGGATCCCAGACCTGCCACTGGCCCTCCTTCATTGCAGCGAAATTCTGTGCAAAGCTAGGCAAGCATGACCCAACCTAAAAAATTTCCTAATACTCTAAACTGAAAACAAAAACAAATAAATGTGCTATGAGGAGAATGCTTCTCAAGGCACCGTTCCCATCATAATTTATAAACAACTGTCCAATTTAAGCCAAGTGTGCTATGTGTCTACTAAAAACATTTAAAAGATACCCTTGCTGTTATGAAAATTAAACAAGCATGAGATGGAAAGTAACAAACACAAAAAAATAGCCCAAGATGACTTATAAGTACAATAATGGAAAAGCTAAATTTAATAAGTAAAGCAGAATAGTGTGGTGACAGTGAGGCAAGAACATAAAATCCACAGAAAATAATGTACTGCACTAAAGAGTAACAAAAATACCTTGTCTGAAGGGCAGAAAATTATGATGACTGATATACTGAAGGAGAAAATAAAATATTGGTGAGCAAGAGACTTGAAATGCTCAAGGCTGCATGAACAGTGTAAATATTCACAGTGATTACTAAATGTCCCTGTAATTCTTCTCAATGCCAGCAGCATTTCATTTTCTCCTAAGACCAGCAGAGCGTTGTGCAGGAGGTGAAATCAGCCAGCTCTTCAGCTAGACTAAACGGAGGCAAGGTACTGTACCACTTTCAGACACTTTCCCTGGAGGAACTGCATTATACAGATAATTAAGCTGAACAGGAATTTGTTTCCAGTACTGCCTTTAAGAAATAATAGGAAGGAATCTTAAAAGACTCTAAAAAATATCTTTCCCTAAAGTCAGATTTTTTTTTAAGCATAGTTTTCTTTATTTATATATGAAGTGCTGTTTCTTTTCCTGCTAAATGTGAATTTTTTACTAGAGAGAAAAAAAACACTCCTTATTCCTAAATACAATGTAATTCGTCCCTTCCTCCATGTGGTACCCAAAACCAGGGAAATTTTTAAATGCAGATTAGTTTGGTGTGACCCCTGGATCAGCAAGCCAAACTTTTAATGAGCAATATACTCTTAGATACTGAGTAAAAATAAACATTATAAGATCTCATAGAGTTTTCCATTTATGCTATGTTGTTGTAAATATTATTACATATTCTTCTCATACTGATAGCAGAGTTCTGACCTGCCCAATCAAAATCTTTAAAATTACCTGGGCAAGGGGCATTTATGTCTCACAATGATTTCCAGGTGCTTTGTTTTCTTTTTGTAGCTCTCCCTTTAACAAATGTATGTAAGAACTTTTAGTTCAGAGATTTAGCATCAGAGGAGAGGCAAACAAGTGATTCTCATACTGTCTCACCTTCCCACCTTGAACTTTGTGAATGTTGCTACTGGCACACCATTTCATTGCTATTGTTGTGGGGAAAGATCTACCTAGATTAAATGTAAGTTGTTGTAACCTTCTGGATATGACTAATGTCCTTTTACATCACGTGAGAATTTGTTTTCCCATATTTAAAGCCTTCGGTTCCTTAATTTCACCAATTATTGTCTGAATATATTAATTAAGACCAGGATCCATTCAGCTTTCAAGTTGGAAGGATGAAAAAACTCTGAGTTTTCTTGGCTTCCAGATTCATGATAACCTTTTATTTTTACCTTTGTGTGTGTGTGATTAATAGTAGCACTATGTTTTGGCTTAGCAAAAGTGAATACCTGTCCAGACACCCTTTTAAATATTACACAGCAGAAAGTTTATGAAAAAACCTGTTGAAGACATGGAGGCTTTGGTTCTTCAGAGACTGATGCCACTGATGGTCTGGATTAGATGTGTCAGATCTGTATTTCACCGTCAATTGAAATGAACCCAGAATTAAATGGAGTTCAGTCTTCTCATCTTCCTCCCGACATCAAACAGCTTTGGAATTTGCTTGCACTTCAAATAGAGACAAAGACATCCTTTTGATGTGCTGCTGGTTAGAACACTGTTTTCTACCACGTGGGCCACACTCTGCTAAGGAGTCACACTAAGGCTGAGTCTGTAAACAGTATTTCAGAGAGGGATAAACAGGAGTCAAGGGGAAATTTCACTCTACTTTTCAAAATAGGAAAGACAAAGACTGAGCTGGAAAAAGAAAATAAATCTCTTTATAAACCTGGGGAGAGAAGGAGGGCCACATTAGAGGTCACTGTATCTCAGCACTCACAAACTACATCTGGTCTGCAATACGCAGGCTATAGTGTAACCCCTCTTATCCTTGAAAAAATAACAATAGATGCAAGCATTACTTTTGCAAAGTCTTGCATTTTCTCTGATGTCAGCAAAGGTCTGACATTGGGAACTTTGCAGTCTCATTTTCAAGGATGAGAGAAATTATATCACTTTGGCTCAAGACTTCTTTATGGACATCTATTTATGCTGAGACATAATAGGTCCAATCCTATATGTGTATTTACCTACAACTCAGGCTGTAAGCTCTTCTAAGTAATTACTTTTTCTGTCCATATGATCACTACTAGTGATTTAAACAAAACTGTTAGATCACGGTAATAATTTCTATAATACAGATAATAGTTCTGATATCTACTTGTCTTGAGGTCTGTACTCCCTGTTAAGGGCAGATTCTGAAAAAAAGAATGTATCTTTTCTCCTTTCTTGGATAATTTAAAATCTCCAGTTCTTTTCTTTCTGTTTGCTTGGATTTTATAGATATAGGTACCTATTAGATTAGGCATGATCTGAAATGTAAAATATTTCAGAGTTCTCACTGAGAAAAAAGCAGAAAACTATTAACATACATAAAGTATTTTTTCAATGTTTTTAAATTTAAAAACTCCACAGAGTAAACATTACAAAAAGAAGGAAAAATTGTACATTTATATCAAGTTCAGTACTTCTAACTACAGATGTCAATCAAATGTAGTAAAAAAATTGCCTCTGACAGAGGAGTTATTCAAAGCAACTTTGGCTGAGGATAAAACAAGTCTCAAGTGTGCACATGAAGTATTGGGAGCCTCACACAACAAGCTTCCATAAATTATTTTATTCTCAGTATTGTAATTTCCCCCTGCTTTATAAGCAGGTTACATTCTTATTCCTGTTACATTGCTCAGCTGGCTTCAGCCCAACTTGATATTTTCTTGCACTTATCATCTTTTCTCTGCAGCTTCTGGTTGACCGTAATTTTTTTCTTCTTTCTGTCTTGCTTGCATCATCCTTTCCTCTTTCCACTACAGGGCATTTATTATTGCCCTTTCTCTTAGGAGCAATCACTGCTGAATACATATTAGATGTTTTTAGATCCTCACGTTTTCTTTTTACTGAGAGATGGCTGTCTCTTCTGTCACTTGCCATTGTCAGACAGATCCCTAGCAACATAAATCTGCAGAACTCCACTGCCTTCACTGGAATAACTCTGCTTTGTATTAGCAGAGGATCTGGCTTAAAATTCAAGATGCTTCTCATGTTACACCTCGAGAACAGCATCATTATTTTCTCTCTTCAGTTTAAAGTGTTGTATTTAAAGAGAAGGGCACAGTACCCTCTCGCAGTAATATAGTATCTTTTAATAAGGTTGATATACTTTCAAAATGTAAAATAGATTTTACAAAATCTTTTTGGTTTCGCTCATAGAAGTGGTCACATTTATTTTGGGGAAGATCTGTAGAGAGTTTTGATAGGAAATAATATGATACTGGCACTGAAATAATCCTTAAGGCTGTGAAATCAACAGATTGAAAGATCTGTCAGATCACAGGAATAGCGCTCAGAAGACAGGCACTTCTGCTGCTCTGTACCTTGTTACTGTTTAAATTACTGTAGGAATATAAAACTCAGCCTAGAACCAGAAGCAAAGGCTCATCGCAAGTGAGGTGGAATGTACTTTTGAACCTTGTTGAAAGGGTGATATTTGAGACTATTCCTGTAATACAGGCCAGGGTTTCAATGACCGCACTAGCACTTCCTGAGTGATCTTTGGGGTGGAAAGCCAACTATCAAACAGCATTCATTATTGTCTCCAACAAAAATGCCCCTTTAATGAACATGATAACCCCCTCCAAAGCAGAGAGATCTGTGTAGCTTTGTACCACGGCATAACTGGACTAAGGTTCCCATTTGCCATTGTTCAGGGGACATAAGCATTAACTGGATAAAAGAAAACTATGAAAACCAGTTTAACCTTTCCAAATTGAAAGAGAGAGGATGGGAAATGTAAGATCAGTTCTGAACTAGTCTGCCAGTGAAAGGAGAAGGAAAAACTGCAGTTTTCTGTTGATTAAGTGGGAGAGCAGTACACTGTGACAGCAGTCTCCCCCGCATGTCATCCTTGTTGAGGAAGGCACCTCTGCCTGACCTTCCCCAAGATGATGTGAGGCTTTGCCATCTCGTGTTTCTGTGCCCCAAAAGGGAACCAGGGCTGTGTTCCTTTTTGGGCCTTGACCCAGTAATGCTCCCACTGATCAAATTAGCTGTAGGTAAGCCCTTAGCCACTACTGTTGGAAGTGATACCATTCCAAGGTACTCCCCTGGGTACCACTGCTTGTGTTTCTAGAGGTCTGGACAATGGAGTGCCAGTTTCTCTAGCGAGTCAGGTAACATTCCTATGGAAACCACAGAGGATTCCCTCTTCATTATGCCATCAAGTTTTAAATAATTCATATTTATAAATTTATTCTGATGAGGGAATATTACATAATTCCAAATTAATACTTTTTCTCCAAATCTGATTTTTTTCCCTTCTGTCCTGCAGCCAATAAAATGCTATTAAATAATACAGGACCCCTGCTATTTTCCACAAAGCTGAGATAAGAGCTCCCCTTCTGTCTGTTTAGAGTGTCTTGTCTGTCACCTGTGCAAAAACTGTGTTTGCCTGTGTTCTTTCATCAGCACAGCATAGCTGCAAAGGCCACCTCAAAAGTTCTGTGATACCATAATTCAGGTGTTAGTTGCAGACAAGGTCCTTACTTTTAGCTTTTGACTGTGCTTCTAAGAAGGCTACTCTTTGGCCCTTCAGGTGAATAGTGGGAGACACTATGACCATGAGAGGAAACTTTATTTTCTAAAAAGTAGTTACCTTTTACTGAGTAGCATTTTTACATTGTAGCATCTAAGAGCCTAGTAACAACTTTTAATATCCTTCTACATTAGGTGAACTTCCAGTTAATCAGATGTTTTCTGTTGCTCTTACTAAATACTACTGGGATTGATTTGCTAATCCTAGGTTGCAATTGTCTTCACCTTAACAACCTCAATTTTTTTTTTTTAACATTTATTAGCAGTACTTATTTTAATAATAGGTTGATACTTTGTACTGATGGTATAGAAGTGCTCTTGGAAAGCATGTGAGGCACACTTCTCATGCCACAGAGCTGAAAATGGATGAGATACTCGGCTCAGCAGTATCACCTCAGACAACAGCAAAAAAGTGGGTGAATGCTGCAAAATGGATAGAATTTATACTGAATGGGCTATGAACAAAGAAGGACTTTCTGTTCCATCTGTTTGGCATTCTCTGTGGTTTCCATAAAGGTTTTAAAACCCTTTTATTACTTAAGTCAAACAACTATAGGCTTTTGCCCAAACTGAAATACATCATGACTGGTCTGTGGACATATGTTTGGGCATATATTATGCATTACATAATCTTACACCAATAAAACTTCTTTCACGCTAAAGTGCTTTCATAACTGCTAGCCATAATTGGTTTTGGCCTATCTGGGTGGTATTTGCTGTGAATGAGCTCTTCACAGATTTTGCAGCTGTACTCCTGTGGTGCCAGATTGGAGACTAGCTGGGTAGTAATCAGAGAAGTGCTTTGTCAGCTAAAGGACCACGGCCAGATAAATTCAAGAAAGGCAAAGCCTGGCCTGCCATCACCTCATGTTATGCAGTCAGTGTCAGGTCTGATGCCTGCTTTGTCATCTTGGAAGCAAAAGTATTACACTATACTTCCTTCCTGTATAGGCAAATTTGTCTGTATTTTGGCTGCCTCTTCCTTCCTTCCTTCCTTCCTTCCTTCCTTCCTTCCTTCCTTCCTTCCTTATTGAATATCAGGAAAAAACAAACAAAAGAATACTTAAGGATGTGCTTCACAGACACCTGGTCTCCATAAGCAACGTAAATATTCAGTGTGTTCTCTACTGTTCTGTTTAGCTGGGAGGACCACAGCAAATAAACCTACCCTAACCTGTTCTGTATTCTGAGGAAAACCAGCAAAATATACTGTGCCACAGAGTCCATGAAAGAAGAAGCTAAAATTTGGGACTTTATCCTTTTGGGGAGAAGATGAGAGCTCATATGCTCCAGGATAATGATGGGAAAAAATGCTTATTTTTAGAAACTTCCCTAACATGCAAGAAAGGTACGAGGTGAGTGTCCATCCATCATCTGTCACCCACACCTTGGGGATGCCACACTGACCTTTCTCTCACAGTTTTACAGTGCTGAGGTGGTTACATCCCAACACAACCACAATCCCATCACCAGGTGGCTGCCTGACACTGAGACAGCCGACACAAAAGCAAAATACTCCAGAATTCAAGAAGCAGTCTGGGCTTTATCACAATGTTATGCCAGTACTATCCATAAACCTAGTGCTCTTTTTTCAGTTTCTCCTCCAAATATGTGGTGAACCAAGAAAACCTATGTGGAATATGTACCTACATGCATTTGACAAAGCTGATCACATTTAGTTGAAACCCATTTTAAGGGAATTTAATTTAAGGGAAGTCTTAAATATGGGCCCATATAGACTGAATCACCTAGAAATACATTTGCTAAACTACATTAATGAACCTTTTAGCATATGCATGTGTTTACATGTAAAAGGACATTAAAATAAAATATGATGTTTCAGTCAGGACCGTTTTCATAAACACGAAGGGATTTAGATATTTGTCCATATCACGTGAAAAGGTTTCAAAAGCAGGTTTTCTTTCTAACAGCTCTGCAGATGAGTGTTGTAAACACTACGGATATGGGGTGCATTCTTGTCCTTGGGAGGTGGTTTGCTCTTGACTTCAAAGGAGATGGAACATACTTAACAGACTCAGGAAGGACGAAGAATCTCTCAAGTCAAAAAATGTGCCTTACAACCCCAATATTTTCTTAGAAATACACTTTCTAATATCACTGTTTATCCAATTATATTCAAAACCATGAGGTGAAAAGATAGCTATTGGTTTTTTTTCCATATCCTTCAAGATCTGAGAGGTTATTTTCCCTACTTTTTTTAAATTGTATTTTCTGAAAATTTCTTTTGCTCTTCATTCCAGCACAGTGTGAAGAAGATACTTCCTTTCCTCTTCGTGACCGCACTTCAAATATTTATCCTGTAGTTACTGTTTATCCTAGCTACCTGTCCCTGGTACTTCATTTTCCCCTGCACTGTCTGAAATCCCAGTACCTTGTCAATGCTGAGAATGAAAAAAAAGCCGTGCAGAATATCAACTGATGTTAATTTACCTTGATTGCCGGGAAACTGCTTTTTTATGCTGGTGAATCATAAGGCCTCAGTTTTCACCAGTGATCAAAATCACATCCTAATAGGGATGTGATAAATTAGGGGCAAAAATCTTCCAATTTTCACTTAAAATTACATGGAGGAGTAGGGAATTCTTCAAAGTGAAACTTTTTGCAGAAATTCAAAATGTTAACTGACAAAATATTTGGAAATATCTATCATTTGTGATTATATTATATGTTAAGTCATACCTGATCTGCTGGGCCTCCTGATCCTTTTTCTAATTACAGATATTTACACTATGTTTTGTGTTTTCTGTTTTAATAAAATGATGTCTTGGTCACTTTAAAACTGTAGGATTATACTACTGAATAGCAAATACAGTAGGATTGTACTATTTTATTTACAAAATAGATTTAGAAAATCACATTTAGAAAATCGGTTACCCAGTCTCCTTTGGCAAATATTTAATATCTTCTGGTTGAAATTAGACATATGATTCCAGTGAAAATCACCATGGGAACATTTCATTATTTTAAATGTGAGAGGCTGGAGGGGAAGGGGCTTAGCCATCAAAATTTAACAACATATTACTACATTTAACTGTAAAATTCTCTTTTATTATGTTAGAGTATAAAGGTCAAAACTGACTTTAAAAGAAATGGTAAATTTAACCTCTGTTATAACTCTATGGAACCGCATGAGAGAAAGAAGAAATGTGGTATGGGGAAGACAAGAGAAAGAAAACTGAACCAAATTGAAGCAAAGCAAAGTACTTCTAATGTATAAAACTACTGGAGCATATTTTATAGTAGTAGATAAAATTTTCGACTTGTGGATTAAATTTTTATTATCCTCTTTAACTTGCTAGACTCCTTTTCTGGCAACATGCTGCNCCATCTGAAAATCAGTTGCTGACTACAGTTCACACTTGCATCACTCCAAGTTACCTGTCTGCCCCTGTATCTCTCTGTCTAACTACTAAGAATTTGTTCATGGCAAAGATACGTAACTGTCACTTCACTATATAAAATATTTATATATTCTTCCTACAAACATTACAGTGAAAACTCTGAGATTTCCAAAACATGTCATAAATCTGTTTCTGAGTCATTTGCCTGTCTGGTAACATGATGGTGCAACCCGTTATGGCCCTTCGTTACAGTTCCTGTTAGTTAAACATAAATGTTCTTGGAGTTTTTCATCTGCAGAGAATGAGGTCTAAGCAGACTGCCGTGTAACCACAGCATATCTGCATCACAAAAGAGCTTGGGCTGGAAGGATCATCTACTACAACCACCTCTGCAATAAGCAGGGACATCTTCAACTAGATCATATTGCTCAGCTCCATCCAGCCTGGCCTGGAACGTTTCCAGAAATGGGCTGTCTGCCACCGCTCTGGGCAACCTGTCCATGTTTCACCACCCTCTTTGTGAAACATGTCTTCACAAAATCTCATCTAAATCAAACCCCTGTTAGTTTGCAACAGACCCTACTAAAAATTTTTTCTCTATCTTTTTTAGAAGTCCCCATCAAATATTGAAAGGCCACAATAACTTCTCCCACACCCTTCTCTTCTGCAGGTGGCACAGCCCCAGCTCTCTAAGTTTTTCATCACAGGAGTGGTGTTCCATCCCTCTGATCATTCTCATGGCCCTCCTCTGGACCCACTTCAACAGGCTGATGCTTTTCCCATGATGACGACTCCAGAGCAGTATTCCACATGAGATCCCACCAGAGCAGAATCACCTCCCTTGACTTGCTGGCCAAACTTCTGATACAGCCCAGGACACTATTGACTTTCTGGCCTGTGAGAGAACATTGCTGGCTCACACTGAGCTTTTCATCCATCAGCACCCCCAAGTCCATCTCAGCAAGGCTGCTCTCAGTCCATTCATCCCCCAGCCTGCGTAGATGCTGGAGGTTGCCCCAACACAGGCGCAGCACCTTGCACTTGGCTGTGTTGAACCTCATGAGGTTCCCATGGGGCCACTNTAATGATCTCAAATTAAATTTTTATTATCCTCTTTAACTTGCTAGACTCCTTTTCTGGCAACATGCTGAAAATCTGTAACATCTGAAGATAAGAATTTCAATCTAAAATTTATACATTCAGTATATATAGTCTGTTAAATTATTGTATACAACAAGTGATAATATGGCAAGCTGTTTTGATGATACCAAAAGTAAATACATTATTTCTGCCAAATACTGTCTTATAGATGTACTATCTATCACACATATGGAGACAATTTCTACTTTAAAAGATAAAAAAATGCCCCATGGCTACAGTGAAGTTACAGGAATGTAAAGTCAATCTGACACTTGAGGTATTTTATTTATAAAACAGAATTGTGGCCTGTTTCTTTTTTCCCTTGCAGATTGAATACTCATTTATATGTGTTTGAAGTGGCTGCAAAATATTAAATTTGAGATCATTATTTCCAGTTCCTCACGTTGGACTGAATGGTTTACATGTAGGTAAGAGACAGACTGTGTTACTAGACAGTGATGAAGCTGAAACACCTGCTAACAGCAGCCTTCTAGCAGGTATTGTTTTCTAATGCCACCAAGAATCTTAAGCAGGCTGATTCAGCATTACATTTCCTGGGTCTCTGAAAATGCTTTTTATTTACTGCATTTTTTATATAATCATGGCTGGAAGCATTTGGAAAAATGTCTTTAGAGTATTCATGTTCTGAATGGATGGTAACATATTCCATCTGAAAATCAGTTGCTGACTACAGTTCACACTTGCATCACTCCAAGTTACCTGTCTGCCCCTGTATCTCTCTGTCTAACTACTAAGAATTTGTTCATGGCAAAGATACGTAACTGTCACTTCACTATATAAAATATTTATATATTCTTCCTACAAACATTACAGTGAAAACTCTGAGATTTCCAAAACATGTCATAAATCTGTTTCTGAGTCATTTGCCTGTCTGGTAACATGATGGTGCAACCCGTTATGGCCCTTCGTTACAGTTCCTGTTAGTTAAACATAAATGTTCTTGGAGTTTTTCATCTGCAGAGAATGAGGTCTAAGCAGACTGCCGTGTAACCACAGCATATCTGCATCACAAAAGAGCTTGGGCTGGAAGGATCATCTACTACAACCACCTCTGCAATAAGCAGGGACATCTTCAACTAGATCATATTGCTCAGCTCCATCCAGCCTGGCCTGGAACGTTTCCAGAAATGGGCTGTCTGCCACCGCTCTGGGCAACCTGTCCATGTTTCACCACCCTCTTTGTGAAACATGTCTTCACAAAATCTCATCTAAATCAAACCCCTGTTAGTTTGCAACAGACCCTACTAAAAATTTTTTCTCTATCTTTTTTAGAAGTCCCCATCAAATATTGAAAGGCCACAATAACTTCTCCCACACCCTTCTCTTCTGCAGGTGGCACAGCCCCAGCTCTCTAAGTTTTTCATCACAGGAGTGGTGTTCCATCCCTCTGATCATTCTCATGGCCCTCCTCTGGACCCACTTCAACAGGCTGATGCTTTTCCCATGATGACGACTCCAGAGCAGTATTCCACATGAGATCCCACCAGAGCAGAATCACCTCCCTTGACTTGCTGGCCAAACTTCTGATACAGCCCAGGACACTATTGACTTTCTGGCCTGTGAGAGAACATTGCTGGCTCACACTGAGCTTTTCATCCATCAGCACCCCCAAGTCCATCTCAGCAAGGCTGCTCTCAGTCCATTCATCCCCCAGCCTGCGTAGATGCTGGAGGTTGCCCCAACACAGGCGCAGCACCTTGCACTTGGCTGTGTTGAACCTCATGAGGTTCCCATGGGGCCACTTCTTGAGCTCGTCCAGGTCCCTCTGGATGGCATCCTGTCCTTCAGGAGTGTCAACTGCACCACTTGGCTTGGTGTCACCTGCAAACGTGCTGAGGGTGCACTTGATTCCACTATGTCATTGTCTAAGACACTGAACAATACTGGTCCCAGTATGGACCCCTGAGGGACTGGTGTATTCTAACTCCTGAAAAATCACTGAATTTAAGACTCCCACATCATGCATCCTTCTGTAGGATGGTGAAGAGCCTGATTCAGAGTGAGAACTTCAGAACACTGAGAACAAGACAGCATTGCACAAAGTGCAGTTTTACTATTTTTTTAATGTCATTGGTTGGTTGTTTGGTTAGTTCTTTATTGAATTTTTAATATAATTACTTTTTCCTCCCATTTCTCTGAAATAACTGCTTTTAAATTAGACTTAGATTACCCCATTTATTTTGATATCCACCACCAAAATACTCACCTGATATACCATGCATGTAGGAACATGTTCCTTCCATAAGTTAATTGGTTTTTCTGGTCTAGTGTTATATTCTTCTAAATGCTTTATGACATAAACCAACCTTGGTTCTGACCACCTATACTTCATCTGTCCCCTGTGTCAGTAATGATTCACAGTCTCAGGAAACAGGACTCTCTGCCTACGCAAGTTAAAAAGGGCTCTCTTTTTTTCTTACGAAAGAATAGCGTTAGTGTAAAATGTATATTCTTTAAAGAGATAAGGTTTGAGTACAGGAAAAGCTGGTTTTATGGATTGAAAAAAACAGTGGGCTCTATTACCTAAGGGTGTTAAATGATTGGAGTGCTCATCTGCTGTCTGTTAGACCCATCAGTTTTCCAGAGTGTCCAGCTGTGCATATAAATGGTCTTTAATGTTGTTATTGATGAGACTGTGGGCAGAGCAGTGCTGCTAAACAAAAGGAGAGCCTTGAATGCAGTGCTGGTGTTTAGAGCTTCTTTGCAGAGAGCAGAAGGATTTAATGTGATTAGAGACTTGTGGCTGGCATTGAGCCTGAACACAAAACCAGAGGCATTTGCTCTGCCCCAGCAAACACTGGTTCAGAGGTCAGAAACTATTAGCACCTGGGAGGGTAGAAAATAGATTCAAGACCTGGGCTGCAGAATCAGATAAAGGCAGAGCAAAGCAACACAGCTGTTTTGGACCACTGCTTGTGCACTGCTCAGGCAGAGCTCATTAGTGACCAGCTGAAGAATTGTGCCTATCTACAAAATGCAGAGCAGAGTTCCTAAGAAATGCTTTAATCTGAATGGTGCTATTTTTCCTTGTCTGGCATAGTGCAGCTTGGGCCATGTATTTCCATCTCACGTGTTCCCTCCTGCTGCAGGGAGGGAGGATCTTGCAGGTCTTGGAGAGCAAGGAGCAGCTGCAATTTTACTTCGTCTTTTCAAATACTTACAGAGGCCAGGGACAAGCGTCTCAGGGTGTCTGACATGACTTATCTACATGCCTTTGGGAGGCAAACAGCCTCGATCGCCTCTTACTCTGGAGCAAATCACCTGTCATGGCCAGTGGGACCATGGAACATATATCAGTCTGGGGCAGGGCACTCAGGATCCAGGGGTATCTAGGCTGTGCTCTCTCACAGGAGTTCTTGGTTGTTTTCCTGCAGCTAAAATATGTTTATGCTGTTGAAATTGTTGCTGCACTGTTGGCCGGGCTGTTTTTGCTTACAGTCTTCAGAGAGACCTGCTGGCTGTACTGACAGGTTCATAGGTCTCTGTGGGGTTTTGTACTTTTTGTGAGCATTCAGAAGCCCTTACCGGCCAAGAGTGGGAGACAAGGTCTAATCCAAGGTAGAGCAGAGCCATATGACTGTGAGTGAGGAAAGGCTGGCATCTATCCAAGACCCTAATGTTGATTTATTTTTTCCAAGGTCTGGTCATGAAGAACCAATCCATATCTGGTGTGGGCAATTTTTCAGTATGCCATGAAACTATTGTAGATTTCTGTATGTATAATCACAAATAAATACATGTCTGAGTAACCCTGCTGGATCTCCCAACACTGATAGAAAGTTTGGTCCAGGATTCTGGCAAGGCTGGTTCTTAGCTACCTCCTCAAATGCTTAACTTTGCAGACAGAGATGTTAATGAGGACAGCAGCAGTAGCTTGTGGTATTTATGAATTCTGAGCCCTAGATATNGGATCTAATAATTTTTAGTATAATTAGATAAAAGAAGATACTGTACATTTTATGTTTTCCAAAGTCTTATTGATTCATAAGACTGATATTCTTAATCAATAATTACAACCAATTCAGACTGTCCATCTCTCCAAGGGAGTCACTGTTGCCCTGTGATATATTTTGCATTATATTACAGGCACATATTACTTCCTGAGTGTTTGCCAGTGTCTCTGCAGACCTTATTTCTCTTAGTTCTGTTCAGTTTTATTTGACCTTCAGTGAGAACATAAGCCCCTCTTGCATTTTTCTGTACCCTGTGTCTTTGAAAAACCCATTCTTTCTAGCTCC
>VYZQ01002132.1:2684-49637 GCA_013400655.1 Mystacornis crossleyi
AAAAAAAAAAAAATTGCTTATGTATCACTACAAAATCTCTTACCATACTTCTCACAGAAAGACCAGGCCAAACATGAGCCTTCAACAGGGCAGCAAAGTAGAAATTCTTTCTAGACTTGTAGTTAATGAATGTACTAAAGACTGCCATGTTTTGTCTGAGAATCTCTCTGTGGGGATGCTGCTATACAACTTTCCTGGTGGACATGACTAAAATCCGATGAAAATAATGGCGAAGACTTATTCAGGTCAGCTACTGTAATTTGAGAAAAAGTTGTTTATGTCCAAGCTCTTTTTCCCTTGCATGTGTTTCCCCCTCTTTAAATGCTCTTCAGTTTGGCCCCAACTGAATCGCAGATCAAAGCATTTCAGCTTTTGAGACCAAATTGCAGTTTATAATGTCTGTGGTTTTAGCTAATCTGTCTCTGTGTCATCTCATTTTAAATCAACAGAAAGCAGCGCAAAATAACTCATTTTGGTATGCCCTGCTGAATGAGGGATTTTAACTCAGGCATCCTGTTACCCGTTCTCTCCACAGGTAAACGGGGTTTTCTGCCTTTATCTGAGGGTGCTTTGTTCCTATCATAAACATCAATTTTGCAGACAACTTGTGTTCCATTGAGGTGAAACAACTACATCTCCAAATTTAAGCTCAGGTTCTGATTTGTCTCCCTTCTTGTAACTTTAATTGTATCAAAGGGTAGCTTAATGCTGTAAATAGCCTTTCATTTTTAATTAAGACAGTCCTAATTTCAAACCCACTTGAACGGTCTGGGTTTAAAAGTTCAATTCATGCCACAGTCTCATTTGTTCTTCACAGCAAAGACCATGGCAAACAGGCCAATTCTAGTGGGAACACTGCTCCCCAGCTCCCAGAATCACTGCTGTGTGACTCCTTGTTTTGTGCTGATGCTGCTCCCCTGACAACAAAGGGAATCCACCAAAGTAGCATGAGGATGAGTCAGTCCCAGGGTGCATCACACATCAGCATGTCACTGGCACAGCTGAGCACATCTCCACTGGCTCCATGGGCTCTCTGCTGGGCTATCTCCATCCCTGTGTCCCTGCACATTTTGCTGCGTACCACTGTATGGGAAGAGAAAATCCAGCCTAATGTACCCATTTCTTATTCTGATTTCACTCCTCCATCTGACTTTCCTCTCCTTTTATTTGCAGCCTGGCAGACCCTTTAATGCTGTGCCCCGGTTAGCTACCTCAGTATTCCTGCATGCCCCACCTTGAGCCCATGGGAGAGGTGGGTGTGTGCTGGATGGTGGCTGCAGCAGCCACGAGTGACTGCCATACCCTCACATCCTGGGAAAGTCAGAGGCAGAGACATGGGCTCCTGGTGTTGAGGCTACAAATTAGCTCTGTTGGAGCAGATCTCCTTGAGGAACGAGTAATGCATGAAACTCCCACTAATGCCAACCTGGCTTTTGTTTGGGATTGCCTAACTCTGATGAATAATGCAGGAGTCCAGCCTGCACTTCTTTTTATTTAACCACATCGCTCTTCAAAAAAAAGCCCAAACAAAATCTAAGCAAACAAATACCCCTCCAGAACAAGCTGATGTCTCACCTAAAGTGTGTCTCTATAGAGTAAGGTACACTGGAGAAGATAGGGCTTTATGTTCATGGCAGAGATGCTGTGCATGGAGGGAAGAACAACATTTTGCAGGCAGAGCAAAAGTCCACACAGCTCAATCCATGGTCAGTCTGGTCTGTAACAGGAGTTCAAGCAAAGAGACAAAAGCAAGGTGATAAAGCAAAGCCAAGATCTTGGCCTGGAGGATGTATCCCGAACATTACTTCCAGCAGCCCTTCGTAGATCTGTCTTTTATGAACTTGTCTGAACTATTGGCCTCCAATTTTCATGCCATCAAGTCCCACAATTTAATCATGTGTTGGATGAAAAAGTACACCTACTCATTTGTTTTGAAGTTCAGACTGGGTTCTGGCATATCACAGATCAAATAGAGTAAAAGCTAAAAGAACCAATGAAATTTTCAGAGCGATTACTTGCACATACATCTTATTCTCAAAATATAACCCAATTTCTTTCCACATCAGTTGAGTAAGCTGATACTGAGGCTGTGTGAGAAAAATGGCTCTTGTACATTTGAGTGTCCAGAGACCAAAGCCTGTGCAAGGCCTCAAAACCCCAGGTGCTGCAGTCCTGTCCTTGGGGAGGTTTGGGTGCAGGGAACAGGGGTTTCCAAGGATGAGGGCAAAGCAGGGCTCTCACCAGACCCCAGTGGGAGGAGACGCAGATGCTGTGGAGCAGCTCATTTTTGGTCCCCATGATGTCCCTATTTAAGCCTGAATCAATTGTCTCCTACATCAGTGTAAAGCAGTCATCTTCTCCCAGTCAAGGGCACCAAACCCATCCTGAAAGGATATGGGCCACTCTTGCTGCTACAGTAATTCCCAGCCCCCACCTTTCTCTGACAATGTGTCCTAAACTGGTGCTGGTGGAAACTGTGAGTATAGAAGAGGAACATGGTTGATAGCCTGAATGGGCTTCCCATGGAGAATGCACAACCCTGCAGACAGGGCAGCTCTGCCTCCAGCTCTGCTGCTGGCTCATCCCCCAGAGAGAAATATCCACCTGGCTCTGCCCAGCTGCTCCTGGTGGCACACAGCCTGCCATCTGAGCCATGCAAAACTTCAGGCCAGGCAGGATGCCCACCCTCCTGGGAGTCAATGAGAGTTTGTGTCACTGCACACGGGGGAGCTGAAGGGAGACGTGAATTAGACCATGTCAGCAGTACAGTGCTTTAAAAGTTGGGGTGTATCTTGGGAAGGTATCCAGTTCATCCAGTTTGGCAGGGGTAAGGGGGAGCATGGAGGAGGAAGGAGAGCATGCTGTCAGGAAGGGATAGCTTACCTCTGAGCCTCTTTCACTGAAAAACAGCAAGTGGCACTCTGCCTGTCAGACAAAAACTGAAATAAACTCTGCAAGATGGAGGGATTCCTGGCATTACTGAGCTCTGCAGGAGCACGTACCCCGGTCATCTTTTCAGATCTGTTGCCATAGGTTTACAGTGAGAATATAGAATTGCCTGAAAAGCAGCATTCCAAGAAAACAGATTTGAAACAGCTCAAATGTGACAGGCCTAGCCCTACCCTGCAGAAGGCATTGGCAAAAATACCTCTTGATTTCTTCTTTGTGGTTTTCATGTTATAATGTCCTGTTTTGCCCTCGAGTATCATACTGGTATCCCCTGCAAGGGATGGGTAGCAGGGCCCAGTGCCCCGGAGAGGCACACAGCGACACTGAGTCAGAGGGCCCTGCCAGTGTGCCCAGAACCCCACCACCGGGAGAAGCTGCTGTTACTTGGATTCAAGCAGTGGGCTGGGTAGCAGAAGGTGATAACACCCAGCAGGAACAGAATGGGGAGTGTATGACCAAGTAATGGCTAAGGCTGGGCAGGGGACACTTATGCGACCCCAGAGATTGAGAAGTGAGGAGAAGAAACTGGGAGAAAGATAGAAGAATGAAGAGGTGAGCTATTTTCAAATGGTTATTGAGATATGTTTGGAAGTAGAAAGTTGGATTTTCCATTTCAAATGTAATTTGAAATATTTTGTTTGACTTTCAAGATCTCCTTCTTCTTCATGGCTTCCTTAAGGGCAGGTCCTGCCTGACCAGCCCTGTGGCCTTCTATGATAGAATGATTACAGCAGTTGGACAAGGTAAGGGCTACAGGTGGCATCGACCTGGACTTCTGCAAAGCCCTTGACATAGTCCCCCACAACATCCTCTCTCTTATTGGAGAGAGAAGGATTTGATTGGTGGACTGTTCAGTGGAGGAATTTGTTGTATGGTCACATCCACAGGATGGTGGTCAACAGCTCAGAGTCCCAGTGGACATCAGTGGTGGGTGATGTTTCGCAGGGGAGTTTGGACCTCCTTTTCCAAGTTGATTTGCCAAGGTATACACTGAAGTAATTTTTTTTCTTTGACTGAATCCAGTTCATGGAATGTCATATTATTTAGTACAGTCCTATGAATGTTCCCCAGCATTTGGAGAGAAGCTGTACTCATGCTAGTATGCTTCAGCACATGAATATAATCATGATCAATATTAAAGAAATAACTTTGCAGGCTGCCTTGACTCAAGTTTTTCTATTGATGTAGTCTGGATGAGTAGTTCAGATGTACATATATTTGAGATTTTGATCTTTTGTACCAGTTTGACACAAAATAATTTTATAATATTTTAGTCATTTTGCAGGAAAAGAAATACTGTTCCTTCCAAGTCTACCTTAACTTGACCGCAATATCCCAAAATGAAGGTTGTTTGTGCCTGTTAGTAATTGCAGTTGTGCTGCTAATTGCAGATGGTGCACTTATCAACACAATGGCTTTGCGATTTTTAATTCTGCTAAGCTTATTGACGTAATGGTATCTCTAAGTTCTTCAGGCTGCTTAACCATTGTAAAAATCAATTCCTTCTAAAAACGTCCATCTTCTTTATTTCAACCAACTTCCGTTGCTCCTGGAGTTGCAGGAATGGTCCGTTAGCCAACCAGCCCAGCGGAGCCCGGCAGGGAGTGCTGGTACCTCTGGGAGTACAGAACCCACTTCGGAGCGATGCCTGGCCCACCGGGGCACAGGAATCATTGGCTCTGACAATACACAGGCAAGAGCATTTGGGAACACGTGCTCTGCACCACTCACTTCTGACCTGTGATTCATCCTCTCCTGCTCTGAAAGAACCTCTGACCGTTCCCTCTTTATTGTCTTCTTGCCACATCCTTACAGCGAGTGCTTTAAAGAGCACCGAACAAACTGGGTGGTACAATACCTACAGCCTAAATCATAGTCTCTAAATTTCCCTTCCTTGCAGCCATGTGCGTCACCATATCCTGATGGGTGATTTCAGTTTGGTAGCTTTTCCTTGAAGCTTTTCCTTGAGGGCTGCAGGTAATCCTGATGCCTCAGGAAGCCTGGGCAGCTCACGCTGTTCCTACCAGCAACTCTGCTACATTTTATCATTTTATTGATGCAGCCTCTGGAGCTAATGGCTTTACAAAGGGAGTATTTCTTTGCTGTGCTGGGATGAAGTGAGTAGGAAAGATCTGTTTAATCTTAGTGTTTAAATCCAAGGGGGTGTTTTCCCTTTTAGGATGGGACAGATTAGGATTGCCTGTTTTTGCTATCACATGTCCTAGCAGAAGTGTGCCAGCCCCCTGCATCCCCTCCTTGTCCTCCCCACCCTGCAGGGTGGCTGTGAGCTGTCTCTGTCCCTGCCTCAATTTCTCCATCTGTGAATGGAGATTATTGTCCTGAAGAGTCTTGGGACTTACTGGTGAAAATGTAATGTAAGCACTTCAGTGTGCTATGGGCTCGGCCTGTTCCCATGCTTCCAACTTCATTAGAAAGCTCTGAAAACTGCATTTATCATCTGTATTTCAACAATATGCTAAGCTTCTCCAAAGTAAGGAACCCCTTATCCCATGTGTCCTTTGAGTAAGGTCTGCCTCCTAAAAAAGTCTAGGAATCTCTTCAGTTTTGGCTGCAATACATCACTTCCAACCATTTGCAGATCTTTCCCTCTGCTTGTGTTCCTCCCTGCAGCCACCAAAGAGTCTGTACACCTCAGAAAGCTGTTGAAGGGGATACGAAGTCTTCTATCTGGTGTCGCCTAGACTCTGTCACCAGTCCCTGTGTGGGTTGCTGCTCCAAACCAAGTGTTGAGGGAAGGCCACCATGCTAGGATGTGGAGGATGCCTTTGAGCAAGGATCACTTCATGTGGTGCCCTGCAAGATGACATGTTCCCCCCTTGTCCCTGGCACCCGTGCTGAGACACCAGAGAGGTCACACATCCAGTCCATGCCTGGCATGTGTCAGGGCAGGACGGAAGCCACAGAAGCAGCAAGGGAGCACAGTGGAGGAAGCAGTCAGGTCTATTGTTTGGATTTTCACCAGAGAGTCAGTCACTATCACATTTGACAGGCTCAGCAGCAGGTCAGAGACCAAGTCACCATAGCAAGATGGGGTGGTTGTGCCTCCTTCCCAGGCTGGAATACAGGCAAAGCTGCTGACCCTGTGAGAACAAACACAAGACAGATCCCAAATGCAAGATATGAGACCAAGAAGCAAGAGATTTAAGGTCTGATACCTCCTAGCTCACCAAGGGTAGCTGGAACCAGTTTCTATACCCAGACAGGATGCAAGATTTTCAGTGCTGATCAGCCTTTCTGGTTCCTGATGATCCCTGAGTCATTACCACTTGGGTGAATTCATGGGCCAATTTGAGAAGCTCAGCTAATCCTGGTAGAGCTGAGAGGTCCAGTCTGGTACAGCAATCTGTCCAGCTGAGCTTAACGAGAAATTTTGCAGCCTTTGTTTCAATCTTGACACTGCTGGTGTTCCTCGGTGGATGGAAGTCCCAATCCAAAGGTCAGAGAAATCAGTGACAGAATTTCCATTTTTTCTTAAGAACTTCAGACTTAAAAGGATTGTTTCATGGTCCATTTTCTGTCCTTCCTCCCCCTGCCCCCAACATATCTTGTCCCTCAGTAATGCTGATAACATGATTTTGGCAGCTGTTGACTGACCATATTCCCAGTTCTGGGAAGAAGCACCCAACACCAGGTATCTAGGGTACGTCTAACCTTACTTTGCATCTCCTCAGCCTCCTTCTTATTCTTCTTCCTGCCTCTTCTCCTCCTGCACCCAGTGCTTTTTATATCTGGTGTAAGCAGGTCGGCTCTAAACACACTCAAAATGTAGCAGCAGGCAGATTGTGCCCATACCTTTGCACAACAAGGCTGCAGGAGAGTGAAGAGAGCAGGAACCAAAAGTGAAAAGCAATCTGGATATGTGGGAAGAGTTTTGTGATTTGGAGGTGTATTTTATTTGTCACTTGTTTTGTTTTGTAGCTTTGCAGATCCTTTCCTTGTAGCTTGTCACAGGAGGTACAGTTTGCTCTTGGCAGCAGGGTAGGAGACTGTGGGGATGAATTCCTACTAAGTGCCCAAGAAGTGCTCAGACTCAGTCTCCGTGCCCACAAATAGACATACAGACCATTTTATGCACAATGAAAGAAGCTGCACCGAGAACTACAATGCCTAACCTAGTTTTTATTCATCCTATTTTGATCAAGGCCTCTAAAAGGTTTCTGGCTCTTTTAAAACTAAGAAAAATGTGGATAGATGCCCAGACACTATCCTGCTGACAGTGCACTTCTCTGACACATGTACCATGCGCTGCTGAAACACTGATAGTGTTTTTTCACAGAGGTCTGCAATCTATTAGACAGCACTTACTGGTACGTTTCGATGTATTCGCCGATCCAAGGCTGAGCAGACCATAAAAAATTATGAAATATCTGGCTACATGGCAATGATCTTTTTAACCATCAGTGTGCATTTATTACACCATGCATGGATATAAATAATACACATGTACACACACACGAAATCGGTGGCAGTGATCCTGATCAATTGACTGTGCAGCTTTGATCACCTTTGCTGTGCTCAGCCACACTATTTCATCTCCTAAGGGTGCTTCTCTCACTCCTAAACCTCCCATGAGGCTGTCAGCAGGAGACAGCCATTGAAGCAAGATCAACCTCACACAAAACTGCTTCACTTCTTCCCCCACATTGGGAAATCCCTCTCCCACCCACCCCATACAATTGCACATAGAAAAGCAGACTAGACAATATTGAATCCTGGACCAAAACTGAAATTGAGGTCCAATTTTTGTTTGACCATTCAGGACAGAAAAAGGGAATTTTATATGACAGGAAAAGGTGAATTCTCAGTCTTCTTCAAGGACCACTGACATTATCTTTGACTGTCAAGCCTTTGACTGAGACACAGCAGACCTGAAAGTCAAGATGTTTTTAGCTCCAGAAAATGTAATTTACATGATTACTAGAGATGTTGAAAACTCATTAATTGGGTATTTTTCTCAGTTTTAGTCTTGGGCAGTTGAACTTATGGAAAGAAAGATTTACCTTAACAAAAAAAGGGCCTGTGAGGAATATTTTATGTTGCTATTACCTTCTCCAACTGCACTAGAGATTTTCTTTTTGAAGGAAGATGCAGAAAATGCATGTTAAGCGTTGAGTGACATAAACTGGTTTGGCCCCTTTTAGGTTTCCTTCCACAATTATTTTATCATAGAATCATTAATGTTGGAAAATACCACTAAGTTCATCAAGTCCAACCGTTAACCCAGCACCACCATGTTCACCGCTAAACCATATCCCTAAATGCCACATCCTTTTGAGTACTTCCAGGCATGGCAATTCCACCACTTATCTGAGCAGCCTATTTCGATGTCTGACCATCCTTTCAGTGAAGAAGTTTTTTCCTAATATCTAATCTAAGCCTCCCCTGGCAGAACTTGAGGCCATTTCCTCTTGTCCTGTCACTTGTTACCTGGGAGAAGGGACTGACCCACACCTCCTTTCAGGCAGCTGCAGAGAGCAGTAAGGTTCCCTCGAGCCTCCTTTTCTCCAGGTTAAACACCCCCAGCTCCCTCAGCTGCTCCTCATAGGAGTGGTCTTGGTTATTGTGTTAACCAAGAGTTTCCACATATTTACTGAGACTTTGCATCCAAGCATGGCTCTGCCATGTACAATACATGGCATGAAGCATTTGTGCAGTAAAATCTTTATGCTGTGCCTTGCGCTGCAGGTGGAGTGGATTTCAAGCAGTGTCTGAGCACAGGTTTGAAAGGCTCCTCAGAGCCGTGCTCCCAGAATTACCTACTTTTAACCCCCATAATTTAGAAAGCAGTTCATCTAAGCACCAGAAAGACTCCTGAACAAAGATCCATTAAGTTTGGCAGACCCTTCTCGCTTATTTTTATCTAGAAGTGTGGTGCTTGCAAGGACTAAGATGATGTCAGTGTGATAATGGCCTTTCCTATTTCGACCAGCACTTAGACAGGACTGCAGAAGTGATGTTAATATTGTGTCTGCTTCATTAGTTCACCTATTGGCAATTGCCTTGCTGAGATCACTGCTTTTTCCCATTCTGTATTTATAGCTTTGTGTGCAACTTTCAGCATACAGATTATCAGAGTCCCAATCATTGCATTTTGTAGTTCATTATGACCTTGTTTTGCTAATCATGAAAAACTAGTGTCAAGCAACAGGGCAGGAGGGAAGTTTTATTTCTCTCTTCCATAACTATGTGTATAGGTTTCAAGTACTCAGACACTCACTCAGTACCTTAGAAAATAATAGTGTAAACGTTGTCATTTCCAACACGAGGCTGCTAGCGTGTAAGATCTCTAGAAATGTTTAAAGCCGAAACAGGTTCAACTTATCATTAGCTCAAGAGGTAGCAGAGGACAGGAGAACTACAGATGGACATGCTGTTTACATGGAGCCCATGCCTAGGTTTAGGACTGTGGACCCAGTTCTCCTAATCCCTCCTCTACATTGACACCAGTGGGTGCTTGGCAGACAGAGCTCAATCTGCTGGTTATTCTTGAGTATCTGCTGTCTTAAAGCATTAAAGCTTTTTGTTCAGGAGACAAGTGACCTTGCACTACTATCAACCATTGCATTTAAGAGAATGTCTGATTTTTAAAGTTTAAGATGAAGCTTGCAATCAAAGTGAGGAGCTCTTGGATGCCAGCATGTAAATGAAGAAAGACATACATTTCCTATTAAAAAGAACAGAATGATATAACTCTTGGCTGAGGGCCATGGAACTGCTGTCAGCATTATTTCTGTGTGCTAGGGCCAGGACTGAATGCATAGGGCATGTCTGTGCTCCGAAATGAGCTAGTGAAGGCTTCAGCAGTGTGTCGGCTCAGCACGCCCAGCCCAGCCCTGGATGGGGGTTGGAATGATCTGGATGATGACTAGCTGTGCTAATGGACTGGATGGCTCCTGGGCCAGTATGATGTTGCCGTGCCTTCACCCTACCCTCTGCCCATGACATGCTGGGCATGACTTGGAAGCATCTGGAGCACTGGGAAGTCTCTGCATGAAGGCCCATTGTGAGATGAAGGAATCTGCTATAGGGCTCCTTTTCCATTTTGTTTTGCTGAAGGATTATTTCTTGTATCTTGTTGCTTTTAAGAGAGGGCTTTGGCTTAACCATAGAAATGGATCCTTCCCCAAATGCTTGCCTTTTGTTGAATACTTTCCCTTTTTCATACCTCCTTTATAAGATGCTTGGATCCATTTTTGTGTGCTCAGCAAGTTATTCCCGCCAGCTGAAAAGGAAAAGGAAGAAAATTTCAAATGTCAACTCCTATTTGACTGATTTGGCTGACTGTTGAACTATATGAATTTGTTCTGTCAATGTGAGGTGGGTTCGTGGACAAGAGGACATAGATAGGAATTGAGGAAAATGCAGTTGTACAAAAGATTTTGCATGTAATGTTCAAGATTAGATTAAAACAATAGCATATAGTGAGAATAGTGTACTGTAAGACAAGTAATGCCAAAAAAGATACCTAAAGCAGATGGGATTGATCACCTTCTGATTTTACTTCTCGTTCTTCATCAGTGGCCCAGAAGACCTAGGCAACTACTTTACACTGAGTACTAAGACATCATCAGGTCACCTAAAACCAGCATTCTGTGCCATTTGAGACCCCTGAGGGCATGCGAGACACCTGCATGAGGCTGGTGGATATGAGTGCCCCAATGAGTGATGGCTGGAAAGCAGGCAGGACCGTCAGGGACACATCACATGGTGCAAGGTATTTATGATGGGCAATGAAACTCAGCCTCAAGGGTGGGGTGCAGCTGCTGATTGAGACACCTGCTTTTAGATATTCACTGCATGAGCTGGGCATCCGAACCATCGCTGTAACCGGGGCAGACATAATCCCTGTAATCAGTGGAGCCTAGAGAGAGATTCAGGTGGGCACATACAGACAGCTACTTACAGGAAACATGAATCAGTCTCTAGTCTCCACTGGCTGGGATAAGACTTGGTTGCCTACTCGTGACATGTAGTGCTATATGAGATGATTTGCAGTATCAAGATACCCATACAGGGTGGGTAGATTAGAGCTTGACCTGAGACCTTCTGAAGAAGAAGATGGAGGATAGGCAGGATACCCTGGGACGTACCAAATACCTGCACCATATGAATCAGATCTCTAGATCTCAACGGGTGTGGAGGAACTTGGACACACAGCTCACATGTGCACCTCATGTGCTAGACACCCTCATAAATCTGTCTCAATCTGGAACTCCTCTCACTTCTTACTTTTAGATGGACAAATAAGAAATTTATCCCACTTTTAAAATGGATCATTACCCTAAAGACCTCATGTTAGTTCACAAGATCCCCTGAATTTCTAACTTTTCAGGCTTTTAAGGGCTTTGAGAAGGAAGAGAGTTATTACTTTATCAGCCAGGTCTTACCTGGGGAGTTAGCTGCAATTCAGCATACAGTTACAAACCCAGTGCTCACACAACTGGAGAATACTCATCTGCTGGTTTTCTCAATGAAGAGTATGCAAAGTTTAGAAATTATATCAAGTGTCTGATCTCTTGCATAACACAGGGCGTATTAAAAGTTCTGGTCACTCACAGAAGCCAGAACATTTAAATCTGTGACTTCCACGAATCAAGCAGATCTAAGGCATGACTTCTGTGGAAAAACATGAGCCTTGAGTTTAAATCTTCCTTTGACAAAGAATTCTCCATAGCAATTAGTGACCTAATCCTGTTGATTAACCCTTTCACTATTAAATCTTTCTATTCTGGGTGTGCCAAATGCCAGCTTATAGACACTGGATCGTGTTGTAGGTTTGCCCATGAGAGTAGCCAACACTTTGTTGTTTCAATACCTGCGTGATGCGCTCAGCATTTTTATGTTTGTTCAATCACTTTGGCTTCATTTGCTTTGGGCTGCAAGTTTTTATTTACCCATGCGTGGCCTTAACCATTGTTTTCCTTAGCATTCCCTGCTTTTATATAAAACCAGTAGTCTTTGTTGTTAGATATTTACTCTGTCAGTGATGTATTGTCCTCATTAGTTGCTCTCGTGCATGTATTTATGCTATCAACTTTATTAAATAAGTCTTTTTTCCATGTCATGGTCAGAAATGCTAAATAACAGTCAAGGAAAGTCTCGTGGGATCTTGTCTGAGGATGTTTCCCTGGTTACCCTTGGATTTGAAATTTGTCATTCCTAGCGTTTAACCCATGTCCAACCATGTGCTGTTCTGTTTATCCCATTGCTTGAGCCTGTGAGTCAAAGTGCCATGTATAAGGCCATTCTGACGCTTCCTGGGAATCTCTTGGATGAGCATTACAGCCTTTATCAACTCAACCTGTGATTCCATCAATAGAAGTTAGCAAGTTATACCATGTCACAATATTTTATTTACCAGTATCCTGACAGAAGGAATCCCTTCTCTATCCAGGGCCCTTTCTTTTCCTTTTCAATGAGGACAGTCTCCTTCCTTGTCTTCTGGAGGAAGGACACATAGAAGACAGTGGTGGCCCAACACCTTGTCATGTACAAGTTGAATTGGGTGGCATTGGAGAGCTGCATCCTCACAGGGTTTTGCTGGGGCTGCTTGCTCTTCTCGCTGCCCAAGGAATGCTGCTGAAACGTGGCTCAGCTCAGCATCTCAGTGAGACCACACCCTGCCCAAGGGAGCTGGACCAGGGGGCCCTGCTACAGCTCACTCAGCCCCAGTGCTGCACTTTTCCCTTCTGTCAGGGAATCACAGCAAATACCGACCCACCTCCTGTACTCTGATGTGTCACTGAGTTAAGCATTGCTTAAGCAGTCCTTTGGAAGTGCAGAGCATTGTAAAGGAATGAAGTGTTATCACTATTAAATCAATGTTGGTCCACAGCTCTGCTTAAATTTACAGGTCTGTGCTAAAAGGTGTGAAAAGGACCCTCACAAGGGTGGGGGGGGGTTGGACTTCAGGAGTATGCTCAGTCTTTAGGACATGAGGCATAGTAGCACTTTGGTCATGTAGTTTGAATAATTTCAGGGTTATGGAAGACGTGGGGCTGAAAGGTTACAGAATATTCACATTATTGTACTACCTCCCTGCACCATTTCAGGTCACAGAAAGAAAAATCATTTAAGTTGAGGGAATGATATCAAGCTTAATTTGACAGAGAGCATTGGTTAAAATAACAGTAATGTACCATATGTTCAGTAAATTACTAGGACCTGGAAGGATGAAGGGAAAAATCAAAGGTATATATATTACTAGTGCAATTGATTATGACATGAATAAAATTCATAGTTAGGTTTAAAATCCTGAAAATGTATTTTTGGTTCTGTGAGCCATGTGGGCAACTGGGTATTTAACAAATCATAGACAGTATCAGAATGCAGTGCTGTTACAGTCATCTGCTTGTGCTCACATGGTTTTGTCATAAGGCTCCTGCTATTTTGTGAATCCTCGCTGGATCAGCAGTGAACATCACTATCTTCAGCTTCTGTTTACTGCAGCTTCTGAGTATTGTAAATTTTGCAGGCTTACAGGAATGGTGCCAGAGGCTCTCAGAGTCTGGACTTGGTTAAAATTTGTGGTGCAGAGAAGAGAGAAAGGAGTGGGGAGTGGAAATGAGGATCCCCATCTGGGGTAAATTAAGATAGTGCTACTCCCATCTGTGGCAGCTCAAGACCACTTTAAGGAAAAAGCATATGCTGAGAGCTCATGGAGGTTAGCTCAGAGACTCCCTGCGGAGTAGCCAGCCAGGTGATATTTTCATCCTTTCATTTTGTTTAGCTGAGAAACCTGAATTAAGTTCATGGTTGTATTCTGGTTTTGTTTCTAGCTCTCCACGAGTACTGATAGAGCAGTGGCAAAAATAAAAGAAGTCTGCTTGTAAACCAACTACTTGCTTTTTCCAGATAAAAGTTCAGACTACCCCATTTGAGGTGGGGTAAGGTAAGAAAGGGTGATTCTAAGGCTGGCAATTTATTTCCTGACTTTAGAAGGAAAGAATTAATTGGCAAAGTTTTCAGGACTTTCAGCTATTTCAAACCATGGGATATTCTTTCCTAGATTTTGGGTTTCAGTCTCTATGTCCTTTAAGAAAAGAGCATTAAAATGTTAAAGTGGGCTGAGACCCTGTGTTCTGCCCTTCTTCTGGCTTCTTTCAAGTACATTCACAATAAACTTCATGTTATGAAGGGAAACTCAAATTTCCGAAGATTTTGAAACAGTTTAGGGAAATGTCTCAGTTCTGGTATCATACACAGAATGTCAGCCTTACCTTCCAAGTGTATGTGCTGGGGGCTTAGGTGGTTACAGCTTAGGAAGTATTTGCTACTTACTGAATTTTGTGCATTTCTGGAACAGCTGTGCACCTCACCTCCTGTGCCACCATGAGGAACAGTCTCTTTAGACAGCCAGCCTCAACAGGTATGCAAAGCTGAGCTTGCTAGCCAGCATTCACAAACTCTTTCCTTATTAAGGCTGAGGCCGGATTTAGTCCATCATCCCAGGAGATGCAGACTCAGGAGGACTACCCAGCATTTTCAGCAATTGCAGTAAGTATTTTCTTGAGGTCAGCAACTGCTTGTCTGAAAACGAGTTTTAGGATTACAGCTGGAATGCTTCACATGGGATTGAAAAAATGCCTCGCTCTGTTCCCTAAGTTTCCTAAGGTGTTATCCCAATGAAAATGACAACCGAATGTGGAGTGATTTGTTGAGGCTGGATCTCAAAGCGCCTCTGAGCTTGTATAACATTCAGCTGGGGGTCTGTGTTTGGGGCAATTTACTATCAAGATTACTTCCCACTAGTTTGTTTTACCTAAAACCTGATGCTGGTTTCAGCAGTCAGCAAAAGCCACCTTTTCCTGAGTTATTTTACTGGCATTGCATAGACTTATAGAATAGAGCTTCATTTTACTTTTCTTTTTTTTTCTTTTTAATTTTTACTATTCAAATGCCCTATTAGATATTTCTAAATGTAGAGCTTTTATACGTGATCACGGATTTGTTAACAAGTGCGCGCATCTGGCCTAAATTAGACCACCTATGAAGGTGGCCTACAAAATCTAGATATTACCAGAGTAAACAGTGGAAAAGGCAGTTTACCACCAAGAAGAGAAACATTTTAAAGCCAGCCCACCAGTGAAGAGACCCTGGCAGTCCATAAAGAACTTTTCAACAGGAAGTGGAAAGTGAATATGAAGGACAGATATTGATCCCAGTTCCACCAAAGGTAATCAAACCCTGTCTTGACCTCATGGTACTTGCTCTAGACTTACAGTTGTGGGGTGGAATGAGACATAGACAGAGAGTAAGATGCAGTTCTGAGACCCTGTGAAGCTATTGAAGAGATGTGCTTAAATTTCACCTGCAGGAAGAGAAACCCATTAGAAAACCAAAATCCTTCAGATATTTTTGGAGAACATTGAAAGCCTAGGTCTCTGCTAGAAGTAGCAGGCTGCAACAAATGTAAAACTTTGTGGCTACACATAATAATCCAAAAAAATAAAGGAAATGAAAGTAAGGATGCATACAGTTAAAGTATTTCCTATTTCCTCTCTACAGAGCTGAGAAGTATTGATGCTTACCTCACCGAGCAGAAGTACCACATGCTGTCCTATATAAACACTGCTGGTCCAAGTTTGATTTTATGGGGTTCAGGTTTGGCTCAAGGAATTAAGACTGCTTGCAGCCCTATGCACTCCCACTTGGCTTCATCACCATTGCGCAAAGCTAAGTGAGAATAACAACCCTTACAAACAGGGTTCATCTCTCCACTACTTAAAAAAAAAAAAAAAAAAAAGGAGTGTATTCTATTGTGGCAACCTGAGGACAGGAACTGAGGATCTGAACATAGAGTGCTAATGTTTTTGCAGACTGCAGTTGGAGATCCTGTGACATGTCTGGTATTCCTTCAGCTAAATCATCACAGAGGGTCTGGTGCTTGGTCCTTAGCTGTTACTATTTGCTTTTAAGACTATTTAAGTGGTGAAATGTTTGGAATAAGATTTGAGGTTGATGCATTCTTTCACCCTGCAGGATGAACAGAGTGGTCTAGCAGCCTTGGGGGGAAGCACAATAAATGTGAGGTCTTTGCTGGATCCGCTTTGATCTGAGGGTGTCTGGATGGGTGCCTCATCCTACTGACTCAGGTGATTGTGGTACTCTTGCGTCCTCCACTGGGTCCTCTGCTAAAGCCTCAGGACAGCAGTGAGGCGACAGCGGTCGAGAGGCAGAAGTCACTGACATGGCAGTTTAAGGGTGAGAAGCGGTTGTAGGTCATTAGCATCGCCCATTTTGGGTAGTCCCGCTTGACATTTGTATGAATACTTGGTGTCTCACACTTTGGGATTTTGGCACAGATGAGGGAACAACGGTGAAAGACCAACTTAAGCTGCTTCAGAAGAAGGTGTAAGAAATCCTGTTAGGAAGAATTGACTGTGAAAAGAGTTTATTTCTAAACCTTAGAAGGTAGTAGTTTGTTTATACCAATTGTCTGATTGGTCAAAGGGATATCCCAAGCCTAGAAGGTTAATGAGTTAATGTGGTGGAGACGTGCTGGAACCTGAAGAGTGTTACCATCTTGTCCCACCACTTTGGACTGTCCAGTCCAAGCTCAGTGGCACAGCTACAAACCAAGATGAAAGACTGAGCTTGTACTCCTAGGTCAAGGACAGGAGCCATTTAGACATGAAAACATACGGATTGCACTAGCTGGCTCACTGTCTCATGCTGGTGCACTGTCCTGAACAAGAGGCACTTCACCATGTGCTCCTCCAAAGCCCCAGATCCCTCTGGTAAAGATCCCTCTGGTAAAGACACCATGCAGGTGGCTCTTACTCTTACTTCTTTCCTCACACAGTGGTCTTTATTTCTGCTTCAGACAGAGTGGCCCATGTCTGTTTGCCATAAATAGTGTATAATACAGAGGCAGCTGGGTCAAGAACAGCGCTGGAAAGGCATTCCAGCTCAGAATCAGCTTAGGTATCTAGTTTTTCTCCACTGAAGGATCCCCAAAATCATGTTGTACCACTCAGGTCACACCAACAGCCCCATCTACATTCATGATCTGATATCTGTCCAGCAATTGCTTGAGAGGTTTGTCAAGGTAAGACTATGCTAGAGGTGATCCAAAAGAGCAGCACAGGGCTACTGGAGGAGAAGTCACAGATGCCTGTGCTCCCCATCACAGGCAGAAGAAAAATCCCCCTTCTGCCCTTGCTACTGAGGTTCCCTTTCCACCACAGCATGAGTAATGCATTCCCTTGCCAGGTAAGCAAGACCTCTAGGTACTTGATATAAAATATATTTATTATTTTTTTCAAAGATTAAACCAAAAATAAAAAGCATTGCTAATTGCTTCCCAGGCTTCTCTATTTACATTTGCAAGACTGGGAGAACTGACGCCGTAAGTCTCAGATGTGGGGCTGTTCTTCTGAGGGCCCATCCGACCCTGCTCCTCACCTTCTCCTCCCTTTCTGCAGACTGCAGCAGCGCCTGTCGCTGCATGGAGCAATCCCTGATGCCGGCTTCTGAGGTGAAGGTCAGCTAATTGGGCTTAAGCCTTGTCTAGCATTTTTTTCAAATAGTCTGGTCTGTCGCGTGTCCCAGGCCACTGAGCAATCACCTCGCGACCTCTGTTTTGAGGCCAGTTACTTATATCTGGATAAAGGACACCTTGAGAATTTTGAATCCCTTTTCATTCTTCTGAGCAGAGGTTTCCAGTTTTTCATGTCTTTTCATGTCCTATTGAGCACAATAGCCAGCCATTTTTCTTGGCAAGGGTCCTTACCCTTTCCAGTCTGAGCTACCTCTCAATTTTTGTCTTGATAAATTGTGCAGCACAAGACTCATTGTCACAGTCAACCCATGACACTCACATAATTCTCCTTGCAGGAATTTCTCCTTACTCTCATTGTTTATGTTATTTTTTGCCACCTCTACAATTTTTTTCAAAAGCCCTTTAAAAATGCTGACATTTAACTTGAATAGGGTTTTATGGTACTTATCAAATCCGTTTGAAGAGGTAAAATCACCTTCCTTGTTGTAATCACCATTCTCTTGCTTAAATACCAAAAGGTCATTTAACCCCTCTTGCTACATGCTTTGGAGAGATCCTCCTCTGTTCTGGGCCTAAAGGCTTTGAATCATCTGAGCTTCGCTCTGTATACCGGCAGATACAAATCAGGCCTTATTAAAGCATATTTTGTTTGAATGGATCCTAATTGCTTTGTGTAATGGTCTCATTATTTACTCTTCTGGTTGTATTGGACCACCCACATGCCGTATCAGCGGTGCCTTTAGGGTTCATTCCAGACAGCTGATGTCCCTATTGGGCCACTAGCTGAACATCCATCCTGCTTTCCTGGTGGTGTCTGTTAGCTGCTGGCAGACCTGGATAAAGCCGCTGAAGTTACCATCAGAGTGGTCTCACCAATGAACCTCTCCAAATTAATTCAGAGGCTTACACCCTTTGGGAAGGGCTGCAAAACTTTCTAGCTCCCCAAGGCCTTTCCATCCCAACACAGCCTTCTCGCTTCAAAAAACCAAAACCCTTCCCCGTGTTGAATTTTCACCCTGGAAACATTAATTGTATTGGTTGTTTATTGATTTCAAATGAAATATAGTCAGAAAAGGCACAGATGTCCACAGCTTAAAGCTCTAAATATGAAGAGGCAAAATCTGACTCAAGTTTTGAGAAGAAATGCACTTGTCGCTGCTGTTTGTCACAACCGTTGTGTTTGTCAGAGTGGATCATGCCCGGCTCTGGACCACAGAAACATGGCATGCAGAGAACTTCTCACAGCCCTCCCTTGCTGGTAGGAAGGGAAGGAGCCCAGCAAGCAGCCGGATACGCTCTGTGCCTCAAGGAGCCTCCTAGGCTAACCAGGAGACAAAGTGAACACACCAGGGGTACAGTAAAACCCCAAGGATGATGTGAAGCTCTATAAAAGCAACGTGGGTGCATCAGCTGATCCAACATGGCTGATGTTCTGCACTTCAGATTTGGAATAAAAGAGGACTCTAAGGAAAATATGGGACAAGGAGGCTTGTGCCAAGCAGCAATTATTTCAGTAGTAAAAGACCAGTTTCTGGGAGCTTCTCCCTGCAGAATGGAGTTCTCCTTCCTCTCTCCCTCTGCTGATCATTGCTACTGTGTGCAAGGGAGTGGGCAAGCGTGGGTGGCTGGTGTGCAGACTGAGCACATCATTGCAAATTATCTGCCAGCTTCAGGTAAAATGTAGATCAGAAAGTATCACATAGCAGGAGCTGCTTTTCATATTTAGATAAGCAAGGCTTGATGTGGGATTTTATGAGGTTTCTGTACTGCTACTGCAGCACCTGGTTCCCACTAAGAAGACACTGGAAATCAAAAGTAAAACCTCCCTGGTGGGGTCTTGAAATGTCTATATCAGGCTGGGGCCATAGTGGTCCTTCCAGACTGTGTGCCTGCCCAAAGACCAGAGAAGACAATGACAATTCCCGTTGACTGTCAGCAAACACTCTCTTAAGTCATATTAGACCTGTGACCAGAACTTATCCATGAGAAAAGTATGGCTTACTTTCTTCTTCATCCAAATGCTAGTTAGCGTCATTCTCTCTTCTGGTGTATGGGAAACTTAAGTCAACAGTACATCAGGTATTAATGTGTGCCCCTCCTTATATTCCAGGTAGAACACCATGTCTTGGAAATCCCAGTGACCTACACCATATGTTATGGACAAGCAACTTCTGGTTTCCATTAAATACTTATTTGTATGCCAGTTCTTGGCGGTCTGTGAATTAGTAGCAAAGAACTGTATAAGCTTTATGGCATTTCCTATAGGTGAGAGGAATGACTTGCTGATTAAATGTTTTGAAAGATGACATTATTCCTAGATGTCAGATTTTTGGACTCAATGATCCAAGCAACTGCACCCAGAAGCACTGCTCACAACAACAGAAACATGACCCGATAAACTGGGAGACCATCCAAGATTTCAAAGTGAGGCCCAAGCACAGAAGGCGAAGGAAACATAAGACAGTCAAAGTGAGGCGTGAAGCTGTTGTTTCTTGGTAAAATGCAGCCCTGTCTGGAGTGTGGGGGTTGGGTTGGGACCCAAAGGTCTCTGGATCTGCTGCAGATTGCCTGGTTGACCTTGGGCAAGTCCCTGCCCCTCCGCTTCCCTTCCTTGTTCAAAGAGCCAGAGCTATCTTTTACAAATATTTGCCTAGGTAGTGCCTACCACTAAGAGTCAAATGTCAAACTTGCCCCTTATTCTTCTTCAGGCTTGAAGTGTGTTGGTGCTCTTTCCTCTTCCCAAGGTTGGTGCACAAGGCTCGTGGTTCCACATGCAGCACCAGGGGACACTAAAAGGCATCGCACACCAATGACCATGCAGGCTACATTTCACAACTTTTTGTGGTCTTCTCTCTGAGATACCAGAGTGCCCCTTCTGCAAGCAGGAGGTCAAACAAGCCTTCTCCAGTGGCTGGGGTCTGGGTGCAATCTGCCTCTCACCGAATCACAGATGCCTCTTGGGCATGCTGGGCTGTGCTTGCTCTTCCAGACAGGCTGGAAAGCTACGCCCAGCATTCGCTCCCCAGCACTTGTCACCTCGCTCCAAAGCAGACCCTTTCCCCTGAGGAGCCCCAGCAGTGCGGAGCAAAATGCTCAGGCATTTTGCCTAAGCAGGGGCAGCCAGGATCAGACCACATGACAACAACATGAGGCAACAGCTTTCCTGTGATCTAGGAAACTGATCTGGGCATGCTATTGGCTGAAATGCTTCTCTGATAGGGAAAGAGTATCATGTGTCCTCTTAGGAAGGATAGAAATGTTGTCCAGTTGTCAATCAGATGAGATGGATCGTTTGTTCCTTCTGCTTTGACTCACCATGTGAAAGAGAAACCAAATGGTGTGCAGGAACTCTGAAAAAGAGGCATGAGACTCACTTGTGTGTAACATCCATGCATAAAACTCATCTTTTGTGGGAGCTATCTTCAGAAATCTTGTGCATCAGACAAGACCACAGAATTAGCACCACTAAAGAGGCTCTTCTTTCTGATGGCAGCATTTGAATGGTCTGATTTTCAGGTGTATTGAGTACCCAGTGACCTCCTGGCAGATACTCAACAATTCTGAGAAACAAGACCTCTTAGCCAAGAGGGTTTCCATTTTTGGAACACATAAAAAGATCACAGTCCACCTTGTTCAGAAATCAGCATAATGCTCCAGCAATGTAAGTTCCACCTTACTAATTCAAAACTGCATTGCATCACCCATCTCAACCCCTAACCCTGACATCTGATTTGAGGAGCTGCAGATCATTTCAGACATGACCCAGGGATTGTTACAGCTTCTAGCTACCTCCTGTGTCTAGGTCATCCTTCCTACATGTTCAGAGATAATTTATCTTAACATGTGTCTCTAAGCTGCATGGCAGCACAGTGGTGAGGCACAGTCTCTCTCATCCTCACAGTGTTAGGCAATGCAGAAGGTACCCAGATGCACTTGGCCCTCAAAACCTGATCCTTCTCTTGTTGTATGACGGACTTACCCTATTATAAATCCACATGGGGTTAATCTTGATTTATAGCAGAGCAAATGGTATCAAAGTCAAGCTTCTGATCTGTCTTGCTTGTGGTTATAAGATTTGAGTTTGCAACTCCTTGTGAACTTTGTTATCTGAGAATTTACTCATCCCTCTTCTTATTTTTTTCTGTGCATTTTTCCCGCACCACACATTAATCCAGCAGCTTGTCATTTTCTTTTAAACACTGAAAATGACCTTGCTTATTTTGATGGGCTCTGGAACAATAGTACTTGCTGTATTGCACTCATACTCCATCCTGGGGCTGTGAGTCATTATGGTTATTAAAGACAGAACATTGAGTCACTGACTGTCAAAAATCTCTGCCGTGAGAGATGGAGCCTTTCAAGAACCCCTCCCCTGGTAATCATTACTCTTGTGTGTTTATACTGCCATAGGACCCTTATCCCAAGTTGGAGCTGAGGCTGTAGTCATTAGGTGCAGGGCAAACACACTCATCTTACCATAGTCCTTGCCCTGATGAGTAAGTGTGGTATTGATTTGGGGCTATCTACATCTGGAAAAACTTCCACCTAAGAGTCTTAACAGATATTGATTAATTAAGATTTGCAACACCAAAATGTCAGCATGTAGGGCAGTAATTTGGCTGGTCACTACAAAACTAGGGCTTGGCTGGTACTGGTCAAAGTCCCCATCTGTGTCTCGCCATATATTCCCTATGGGACCTTGCATAAGTTGTCCGTAGATGTTGGGCTTCTGAATACCCATGAAGGATGGCTTTTGGCTTAGATGTGCCTCAAAATTATCTCTGTAGGGGTGTATTAACACTGTGCCTTTCACAGCCTGGATGAGAAGAGAAAATACCGCAATCTGACATACTCAGTGGTAGGGAAAGCCTGAAAATGAAAATGTTTCTGGCACATGGAAACTTAACCCATGTGACAGGGTACCAGGCTTTGTCTCCTGCCAGCTCTTCCCTGGTTTCACTTGTTCAAATGAGCTTTTTGAGGGAAACACATCCTGCAAGGTGATATAATTTGCCAGCGTTAGCAGCAGGTCTGGGCTGGGACTGCACTCGCTGTGTTCACTGTATCATTACCATTCGCCTTTCCTGATGCAAAGCACCTCTTTTACTCAGTCTGACCTGCTGTGCCCTGAGGGCCATGCCCAAACCTTATGACGGCCTTACTTCTCCCCCAACCCAGATCCCAGGAGCAAGGTGGCTTCTGGTCGGAGAATGGCACCCCAAGGGTAGGAGTGTCCCTCCTCCAAGCCTTTCTGCATGTTCCAGCAGTGACACTAGCTGTGGTTTGTTACAAAGACATATCAAACTGCTTGCAGCACTTCCCACACCATCCACTCCACGGCCAAACTGAGGTTTACATTACTGCTTGCCTGATCCAGTTCTGTGCTTAATCCTTCCTGCACAGCTCCTTGTCCCAACAGGCCAAGCACAAGCTTCAGTGACGCCTGCTTTGAGGTTTATACAGGTGTCACTGGCAGTGCAGACTCTGGGTCTGAAGCACTAAGCCATATGGATTTCCCCAGATGGATTTTCTGTTAAGTCAGTTTTGCATTTGTGCCCTGGGAGCTGATGATGCAGAGTGGAAAAAAAAGCTTTCAGTACCTGCTTCAGCATGGCACTGGTGTTCAGCAGCCAAGGAGCCAGAGGCCAGTTTCTCATCTTTGCCATGGTTCTACTGACGCTGGTGTCAAATGGCAGAAATTCCCTTTGTGTGGTGGACACGCAGTTTTCTATATGGGGTATCACAGAGGAGAGTTCACCAGCTTCTTCAAGGCACCACATTTGAGCCCTATCGGTTTTTAATGACTTGTGTTAATATAATTTTTTTGGCAAAGTGAAATGCATTTTAATGAGTTATGTTTGCCCTCTTTGGGGTCAGATAAGTGATCCCTGATGTTTCCAGCAGTGACCCAATAAGTGAGCACAAGAGCCACTTGTTAATTAGATCTGGTGTTTTTTTAATATTCTGACAGTGATGCAGCACCTAACCTTCACATCTAGCTGGTGAATGTCTCACCCCATTGCACTGAGGTCAAGCTTTTTCTAATGACCACTTATGGAAGCCTTGCTCAGTCAAAGTCCATGATAATTTAAAGATTATTGCTCAAGTACACATTGCTCTGTCTCTGAAGGATGGCTTGAAATGTTGTAGCCAGTAAAGTTTGACTGAATTATTTGCAGTTAATGATCTGAAGGGCTGGAATGAGACGTGCTGCCCTGCCTGGGTAGGCAGGGAGGGCTTCCTTCAGGTAGATGGGTTTCTCTGCTTGGCTCTTTTGTATCTGTCTTGGGTCTACTTCCTGTTTTCAAGTGAGTGTGAATCAGGAGCAAGGTGTCCAGGTTGAGAAGTTCAGAGCTCCTTATTCCCACCCCAGTCTTGAGAAGTAGGTCCTCTGAAACTGCCTTGAGTTGTGCACCTGGAAGCAAAGTCAAGTGAGAATCGCTGGTCACTTTTGAAAGTACCAATTGCATTTAGTGGAGGTGAAAGGTAATTGTTTAACTCTCTGGGCATCTATCTCTGTTTGGAGTTCAGAATACAAAAATCCTATTTCTTGCCCTCTAGGTTAGGATGAAGGATGAAGTGCTGCAAAATAAAAAGTGCTGCAGTGTCTCACAATGGTAAAGGACTGCTCATTTTGGAAGTTTATGGTGAAGATGGCAGAAGTTGCAGGTGGTAGGCATGTTATGGCAAAGGTTTCTTCAGATTCTAACTGGGCAGCAAATTAAATTAAAAAACACAGTGACTGGAGGTACTAGGCCTGTAATTAAGTGGATGGGTGGATGCATGGCTTATCTGCTAAAATATGAACATTAAAGAATCCCCTAAAACCACATTAAAAAGCTTATACGGTTAAACTTAATTGCTCTTCTTCTTGTCTTGCAGTTTGTGAAATTAAAGGAAATTTTGGCTTTACAAAAAAATAAAGAGGGTAATTCAGGAAAAGAACCGTCTGGCAGTGCTCTGAAGTTTTATTGCAAAACATATAAGAAATATTCATCTCTAGTTGGATAAATAGATTATTTTAATACAGGGAAGCAAAACATATAAATGTTTTGCAATAAGTAGGGTCTTGTTTTGCGTAATGTAATTCCCATGAGTAATTGCAGTGAGACCACTGGCTTTGTCAGGGCTTCTGACATGAATATTATTTTGCACCAACTTGCGTCATTCCAAATAATTTTACTCGAGCTGGCCTATTTGTAATTATTCACCTGGCCTGTTGGACCTCAGCATTTGATTGCCTGTCTGATATTCACCACTTGTTCTCTCCTGTCCCGTGCAGGGATAGGCCAGGACTTTGCTTCCGTGTGGGCCGAGATGTGCAGGCAGTGGACAGGGCTAGTGATGTGCCTGGAAGTTTTGGGCTGAGCCAAAAGCAGAAGGCAGCTGTTGACAAGCTCAGCGAGGAGCTCCTGGTTTATGAGTCTGGGGATTTGAAATTAAGCTCTAAGCTTCAGGAAGTGTCATGTGCCTACTTACAATGCAGAGCTCCGTAAAAATCACAAGAACCACAAAGCAAAGGAGAGAAAATCAAAGCAAGGCACAAGGTGGTTACTGCTTGCGTTACCCATCCTAACTAAAAAAAAAGTTCGTTTTTTTTCTTTTGTGCCATTTTTTTTGCTCAATTTCTTATCCCACAGAAAAGACATATTAATCCTTTTTTGACTCCATTGGCTTTAAAATCTCATAAACACTGGCTGCCTTCTTATTTTACTACCTTTTCTACCTTTTCTGTCATTCTAGCCCCCCATTTGCTGGAAGAATATAATTGCAAGTAATAGAAACACAACAGAAAGAAAAAAAAAGGAAAAAGAAAAAAAAGTGCAGCTTCAGTTTTAGTGCTTTGTTCATGCTAGCCTTTAGGAACCAGAAACCTACAATACACAGGCAGCTGCCAAACTTTTTCTCCAGACTGTAACACAGGAAAACAACTTCCCATGCTACGAGGAGCATTGGAAATGCATGCTTCCCTCTTCTACTTTTTATTGCACACCATTTAAGAGTCCTAAGCCTGCATCAATTCTCCGTGACCCAGCTCTAAGTGTTCCACTTAGTTACCCTAAACCTCTTTACATTCCTCAGCTCTGATCTGCTAATCCCCCATAAATCACCACCGTTTCTCAACAAACTCAAGCCAGTGTTAAGATTTACGTGGAAAGGATTTGTCATTTCCCACCAGCCTTAACCTGAATTAAGACGGGTGGGTGCCGGGGGGTGACAGAAGGAGGAGCTGCCACATGAGGGGTACAGTTTTGCGAGAGAGAGCAAATTCATCTTGTTTTGTAGATGATCAAGGATTTCAAGCTGCGAATGGGAATGTTTCCGAGGCTGTTTCCATCAGGACAATCCCAGCAGGGAAGGGTTTGGCGAAGAACTGTATTTCAACAACTTCTAGGTGCTGCATACATTGGGTGCCTGTGCGAGACCACTGGCGGGGGCTGTTGGGGTGTGGCTGGGGATGGCCCAGAGCCCCACGGGCACACACAGCCTGCCTGGCGTGCACAGAACATGAGGGGCTCAGTCCTTTGGTGCTTGGCCCCCAGGTGTGTAATGGGTAGGAAGCATGTCTGCGCTCTTTGTGGGGAAAAAAACAAGTGGCAACAAACCCTCTGTGTCCCTCCACTGAGTCTGTCTTGTTTTCCTCAGTTTAGGTGATCACACTTCAAGTTACTCCCTGTACTGGCAACACAGAGGTTTTGTTCCATGCTGTTACAGGTTGCCTCTCCTCTGGTAGTGACATGTTTGCTTTTCACATCCTGCAAGGGTTCAGGAGCACGGTCCCTAACAGTACCCCCTGTGTGGGACTGGGACCTCAGCCCCTTCCCACCAGGTTTTTTTGACTCTCCACATGCATCTGTTGCAGGGCAGAGCATTTACAGGTGTATTGCCTCTTTTCACATCTAGGGTTCTTTGCTTGTTTGCTGTAGAATACAATCTCTGCTCTTGTTCTTCATACCCAAACCATCACCCCTTCCTGGAGGCTGACAGTCACCCTCCCTGTGGTCACCCTCCCTTCAGGCCACCAAGTCCTGACCCCAGCAGTATCTGGTCTGGCAGAACTGGTCCCTGTGCCCCTCCTGGGGCCCACAAACCCTCCCTTGGCCCCTTGCTTCTTGGGCTCAGCTGGGCTTCCACACGAGTTCTCCACGACTGGGTCCAGTCCAGCTCTATGGAGTCCTGCTGGTCCTTACGCTCACCTTTCTCACCCTGCAATCCCCATGAAGGTTTGCTCCATGAACAGAGCCATCATCAGAGAGTTATGTGGACATAAGATTAGCCAGGGTGTCCTAAGCAGAGGCATCTCTGCCATACTGTGTTCACATGGGTGCCAGCAGTCAAACTCCTGCAAACAAATGTTCCCAGCAGTCACATGGATGGGTTTGATGCGTAATAAACGGCATATTTTGGATGAACATTAAGCACTCCTGAGAAATGAATAGGACCATTCAGGGCCTATCTCCACAGGCATAAACAGTGTGTCTAGGGAAAGGACTTTGATGCTGGTTGAAGTTGTATCCATGGGATGGGAGTTGAGCTGTCTGGGTTGGAGTTGGCACGATGATGTACTGGAGACATGGCATTAAGCAATGTATCAGCAGCCACCAGCTGTTTCCAAGACAGAATGTGTGTCTCATCCCATAAAGGGTATGAAAAATAATTAAACTGCTACTACTACTACTAATAAAAACAATAATAATAATAATAATAATAATAATAATAATAATAGTAAAAAGACACCCTGTGCATGAATCACCTGGGACAAATATGTTCCTTTTGGCAGTGTGTTGTGCTGTGTCCTTTGACTGACCTGGGCTAACCTTTACACCTGGATCAAATAAAATGATGGCTACTGATCTGGATTTTTGTTGATCTGACTGAGTGGACTTTGAACAAAATCCCAGACATGCTCATCTGCAAATTTTGTGACTTTATAATCTTGATCTTGACCCACAATGGTAGTCAAAAGACACATGCAGGTGAAAGGAAAGAAAAGGCACCTGTAAGGCAGGTTTTCCCTATCTCTTTTGTTAGTTTTCATATCATGTTTGTTTTGTTTCTGTGTGTGTCAGCTCTTCTCCACTCTTCCTCAATTATTTTCTTTTTTCATTTCTCTGTCCCTTGTCTTTGATGTTTTCCTCCCTACCTCATTGTTCCCTATTTGCCCTCCTCCTTTCTGCTTTGAAGAGTGTCGCTCCAGCATCAGTGCATTTGTACCTGCTGGACTTGCACAGGCCCAGATGGCTGGTGAAACACCAGGACACTGCCTCGATGCTTGGTATTGCTCTGCCTCCCCACAAATAGCTCTAGTGAGGCCCTGGGACTTCTGCCAAGGGACACCAGTGCCCCTAACTCCACAGGGCCCTGCTGCAGCATCCCGTATCCCATGGTAACACACGCTTCAATGTTTTCTGCTTCAGCTCAAATACTTGAGTGACGAGCCTCAGTTTTTAACTCCAGCCTGTCTGCTACTGCTCACCACTTTCTCAGTCTGTAAAAGGCCGTGCAACTTTCTCTGCATTTGTTCTCTTGGAGGAAGAGCTCAGTTCAGAAAGAAAAGGTCCTGGCTTCTTCCCAGGACTTAAGTGTCAGTTCATTTGCTGAACCACCCCACCCTGACTGGTAGTGAAGTTGCTCAGTGCAGTTAAATAGTGGCAATAGTTGCCCAAAACACGCTGTTTTGGGGTGATGGCTTAGCCAGGGTGCCTGGCAAGGCTGCAGACCTCCAGCATTAATGCAGATTATTTTAGCAATGAAGCTGTTAGGGCTCTTTTTCTACTCCTCATGCAGCAGACCAGCTCTAATTCTGCCTGAGTTCTTACCTGAAAGCAGAATTTCACATTCAGCTCTAGAATTTTATTTGCTTCTAGTTAAATACTCAGAACCATTCTGGTTTTGAGCTGTAAGCTGATGACAAGGCGTTTAAGAAATGCACGAGCATTCAGCATTCGTTCTGCTTGAGGAGCTGTTTCTCCTGGCTCTTTGTTTTGATCAGATTAGAAAAATGCAGCTTAGCTACCCTTTCCATACCATTCTTGCCCTGTTCCCCTGGCTTTGTCAGGTTGGCTTTTCAGCTGAAGCCCTGTTCTAGCTCTGCCAGATCACTTCATTCTCATTCTAATTCCCATGAATCTCAGTTTTTTGCTTCTAGTTTTTGTTAACAGGGACAATATTGTTGGGATCCAAGTGAAAATCCTTGGTTGGATAAAGCCAGATGCAGAAGGGTGAGAAGAAGCAGAAACACCAGTGAGGAGGGCGAACAACACAGTGAAGAGAAGCTAGAGGAGCACTCGTGAGAGAGCACTTTTGGGCTGATAGCTGGCCGGGCCAAGGCTGGGAACTCTGAGCACAGAAGCTTGTTCAGTTTCTTCTGTGTGTTGGGAAATAGGGGCCTTTTTTGTTCCTGGTAAATAAGCAGCGTGTGTCACATATTGTGTAACTCCATCGTCCATTTGTTCTAAAGGGAAAAAAAAGACAATAGCCAGGAAATTGAAAGCTGCTTTGTGTGTAGCATAAGATAACTGCATGGTATACCAGGCAAACAAGCCTTTTAAAATATAACAGGTTTAAACTTGTTTTGCAGTAGGCAAGGACCTCAGTGTATGAAAGAAACCTCTGGATTTTGGTCCAAGTTTACCTGTTCTGCATCCAGTGTGATATCCTACACAATACTGTACCTGGCAGCCCAGACACGGTGTCCTGTGAGTGGCAGTGTGACTTACAGAGGGCAGCATTACTGCCTGCTCCTCTGTCACTCCCTTTCCTTCTACTTGGCTGTTCAGTGGCAGTGGTGGGGGCAGCGTGTCACCCATGGATTACACAGTACCTGTGGTAACACAAGTGGCTCCAGAAATTTGACTTGTGGGAGCAATCACAGTATGAATCAGGTCCCTAGGGATTTCCAAAGGAGGACCAAGGCACCTTACCTTTCTCAAGGCCAAATGATATCAGAGTGGAGCCAGCTGAGCTCCTTGTCCCCACCTCTTTAATAGTAAAGGTGTCGAAGTTCTATTATATATATGTTACTGCAGCTCCTTTAGATTTAATTTCAGCTACATGACCTTGCATTTAGAGCGCCTGCCCTTGTCTATAATCTAATCAACTCAGTCAGGAGAAATAGTTGGACAGGGATGAATGTAGGCCCAGGAGCCAGAAATTAGATTGTGTGCAATTGCATCTGTGGATTTATAGCAGAAATTTACTGCAGAAAGTGGGGATTTTTACCTTCTCAAGAGCCCAACAGGAGGGAAAGTTAATGGCTGACACATTTATTGCATGGAATCTGCAAAGACCTATGGAGTTGTCATTAGATGGATGGAATAGTCATCCATGAGTCAATAAATTGGTTAGTACACAAGCGGAAGAAAAATCTTGCTAAAGCCATTCCCTCTTCATTGGTGGGACAGTGTTGTGATGGAAGCCATAAACGGGAGTGTAGGAAAACATAGGGTTTTTTTTTTTTTTTACCTTCTGAGGCCACTTTAAGCAAGTCCTTTCCAAAGCACAGTTTGAATTCTGGTGGGCATTGCTCAAAATCATTTTAGTTCCTTTAACCCAGCCAGAGGCCACTCAGCTCCCACCCTGGGCTCCCCTCCTCCCTCTACCTTATCAGTATTATGCCTGGCCCTCACGTCTGATCGACATCCAGGGCTTTGTTTTCTGCGTGGCACAAATGATGCATTTGCCCTGACACGGGCCACAGGAAGGACACACATGCTCATCATGATCTCAAACAGCCACTTCACTCTTGTTTACTTTCCCCTCTTGTTGTCCTAAGTGCTATAAAAATCACCCCATACCCCCCAGATCCTGTGCCAGGAATTGTAATGTAAGGCCAGAGAGTAGGGAACATGCATGGGTAGATGGGGAGATGCTAAGAACTAGATGATCTTATTTATTTTAACTTACTTCATGTAGACAAAAGACATTTGGGTTTGTGTATGAGCTCCACAAGAAGTTTGTTTGTGCTGGCGTAGGAGCCTGAAATCATTACATTCACATTTCCAGCTCTGGATAGTAACATTTTGAATATAAAATTAAGCAAATGTTTTACTTTAAGTCACAAACCCCAAGTCTGTTCACATTGGATTTTGGGAAACCTTTATAAAAACAACATAACTCAAGATTGCATCTAAACTGCTTGGCAGCCTGCCTGTAATGGCAACCAGGAGGTTTATTGTTGTGAATTAGTTATTTAGAAGAAGCTGAAAGTGTGACAAAATAATGACAAGAGGGTTTTTTATTTGTAGAAAGTCAAAGCTGATAGTTCTCAGTGGGAACACGCAGTACAATGTTAGAGCAGAGACTGCACCAAGAGAGATGCAAACATAAGAACCTGACTGGCAAGAAGTGAGAACAGGGGGAAAAACATGATGGGGACAAACCAGAAGAGTGGTCAGTGCTTGAAAGACTTGTAATGATAAGAGATTTCTTTATTCTATTCCATGAAAATCTTTCCTACTACATTGTAATTCCATGAAGGAAAAAACACTGGCAACTGAAGAAATGGACCAAGAAAAGACTTCCTCTTTTCTGGGTATGCTGAGCACAGCTCCGCTTGCGAACCCCGAGGGCATTGTTAGTGCAAGCCCTATTCCTTGTGAAGGAAGCCAGCCTGAGAAATAATGAGCAAGAATAAAGGGGCTGTTGGCACAATATTATGATTATTTGAGGAAATAATGTGATATGAAGACTAGCACAGGATAATAGCTATTGCATATAGCAGTGTTTTATGGTCCATTCTACGTTGCTTAACATTATTACTCATTCTGTGTCAGGCACTGTTAAACTGAATTTTAAAAGGAGGCCCTTTGCCTTGCTCTGGTGTTGGCGGCTTTGGTGTATTGTTAAGCCTTACAGTCTACGTGTCTCCGTGCATAATGTAACGCTTACTGGTTTGAAGTGTAATTCTCTCTTATAATCTTTTACTACTGTGAGACATTGTCCCTTATGGAATTCCCATAACCTCAAACTTGATTTTCTCATAAAAACAAATCAAAACTGTTCTTTCCTGCACTTTGTAAGTTAGTGTAGACTATTGCCTCTCTTCAGAGGACGTGGACATCTTGGTATCTTCTTCCTTCTTCCAGTTAAGAAGCGGTATTTTCCCTTGTTGTCTGGGGTAGGAAGGAATTCATCTGTGACTCAGCAGCAGGATTTGGGTGACATCAGTCCTTGTGCAGGTCGATGGGGTCCTACAGAGGCTGACATTATTGACTCTTGCTGCCCACTCTCCTCTGCAACGACTCAAGTGGAACCCCATGCTAAGACCAGCCTCATGAGGTGGCTCCAGTCCATTGCAGAGCCAGATATGACATGGCCAGACACAGTTCTGGCCCTGTGCAATTCAAGGGCAGATACTTGGGAGGTATAAAATTTGGTTAGAAACTTCAAGCTATTAATCCTTGCCACATAGCTATGATGATCTTGCCAACTTTTGACAAAAGCATGTAGTGATAGGACAAGGGGTAATGGCTTTAAACTGAAAATGGTAGAGGATCACCATGGGCCACATCCTGGCACTGTCATAGTCCCTGAGTACAGATCTGAAGCACAGTGAGGAGACAGAGCAGGTCCGATGCTGTCTGAATCAGCCCTAGTAGCACGTGTAGGTCTCTCATCAGAAATTTTGGGCCGTCATTTCATCAGAAGTGGGTGCTATCTGGATTATCTGGCCTTTTAGGAAGACTATATTGCAGATTTAGGATGGTCCCTGCACTGCCTGAACTCAGCCCTGCATCAAATGCACAGGGCCGTAGGACAGCTCAGGGTTGAATCAGTCCTCAGCACTGGCCTGCCTTAACTACAAAATGACAGATTGGCCTCTGTGCCAACATTTCCTGGTTCAGGCCTAGCAGCAACTGTGTGTGCTTGGACATGAGTGTAGTGTGGATTTAAATTCACTGCCCCAAACTGCCTGAAGGCTACAGTTTAGGTTTAGTGTTGATTTTGTAAGCTAAGGGCCAAGGGTTGAGCATCGAGACCTGATCTTTGCTTGGGCTGTCAGGGTTCACGTGGCCCTAGGTTCAAGAAGGTGTCCTCTCCTTTGACTGAAGATTGGTGGCATTACTCTCCTCCAGCATCCCAAGGGGATGGTGACAAACATGCACATGTGTGTCGTCCCCAGAGAATTTTGTCCCCATTTTCAGCAGTCAGCAGGCAGCTGTTTCCTGCCAGTTCCCGAGGGACAATGTGGGGGTAATCCCACTTGGTACCACCCTTATTTTCCCTTGGAGATCCACATTCCAGGAACATCCCCATGCAGAACAAAGCTGAAATTGCACTGCTCTCTCTGATGTTGCCCTGGAATGAGGTGCAAGGCATACCTAATGTCCAGTGAGTCAGGAGCTAAGTTTGGCTCCATTCCCCTTTGCAAAATCTGTGCCAAGGGAAGATTTTTCTGAGCCCATCAGGTTTATTAGCCTAAAAAAAATAATGCAAGGAGACAGGCTATTTATGTTTGTGAGTGCCACCAACAGGAACCATGTGAATTCCCTATTTACCTCTCTGCTGGGGGACTGTATTCCCAGTCTCCATCTCACAGCTGGCAAATGTTTGGTAGAGACAGGACATGCATTAATGGTATACAAATCTCAGCACCCTGGGACACAGCAATGGGTCCCAGGTCATCCCACATCTCTCCACACTGCTCTGAGGCAGCCTAAAACTGCAGCTGGGTCTGCAGAGGGAGCAGGGGCAGAGACGGGGTTTTATTTGTTTGGGAAGCACTCAAACACCATGGAGATGAAGGCCACATAAGCACCTAGGTAAACAGAAAAGGCTTTGCTAACAGCGAGCAGTAATGCCTAATGAGTCATCCTGCTGCCCTGCAGTATTGTTATCACTTTTGCGTTGTGCAATCAAAAGCTATGAAGTTGGCAATAAAAATAATGCACGATGAAATGAATATCTGCCTGGTTATGCATTTTCTATAGATACTCAGTGAAATGTAGGGGGTTGCTTTCAAAGTGAAATTCCAGATTATCCAATTTCTTTGAGCTTCCAGAAGGGTCAGATCTTGATTGAGATGCCTCTGTATGGACCTCTCTTTAATTAAAACTGTATCAACTATTTAGCTGAAGAATGTCTCCTGTTTTTTTCGTGCCAACATGCCTCTCAGGGTTAAAGAGTTACAGAAGGAGACCACCTAATTCATTCCCCACTACAGTGTGAATAGCTGGAGACTGCTGTAGGCTAGCAGTTCCTCTCCTCCACATAATGAGCTGTAACTCAATATATGGAAGCAGCCATAGGGGATGTTCTTCCTGTATCTGATGCTAAAAATATATAATGTAAGGTAGGTATTAAAGAATAAAATTTTTAGCTAAAATGGGGTGTCTCTTCCTCCACCCTTTCACCATTTCAAGTGGTGACCCTGAGCTGAATTTTAAAAGGGTCTCTGCCCTTACCCACTTGCCTTTGTATATTGGGGTTTTGGATAGGATTCATCATGAAAGAGCCTGTTTCTGTCAAAGAAGCTGTGCTTCCTGCATATTTATGTTTCTTACTAAAAGTTTTCTTTTCCTGTGGGATTCTTGAGCTGTGCTTCAATTCAGGTGTTCAGTTTTGTTCAAGGTAAACATACCAAGAGTGGGAACAGATTTCAGCCTCAAACTCTTGGAGATTCAGCCACCATTTATTTTAATAACTGTCAATTTCAGTAAAGAGAAGGGGAAGCCAAACCAAATCTCTGGGTTGAAACTGTAGAAGACCTCGTTTGTATCCAGCCTTCACAGAGCAGTCCTGCCCTTGTATGAACTGGATTTTCTTGCCACTGCACTTAGATCCAGATCCGAATTCAGGCCTAATACCTGTGGTTTGGGCCCATCTCATATTATTAGTCATCTCCTCATCATATCACTACTTCTGGTCTGTCACTCCCATTTGGAGAAAGGATTTCTACTATCAGTTTGCATTTCTTATCCCAGAAACTCTACCCCAGACATGGCTCCAGCTACTGCCAAGCATACATATCTATTGACATCCCTTTGAGCTGCTGCCTTCTACATATTGTGGAATCATAGAATATCCTGAATAGGAAGGGGCCAATAAGGATCAATTCCGTGGGGTGACTTTACGCTGTTGTATCTCCTATCACCGCTCTATGCCCAGACATGATTTCCCGAACCTGGACGGGGAGGGGTTGTTTGTCACCTGCCTTCTCTCGGAGGATATACTTCTAAATTTGGCTAAACCAGCACAATCACCAATTTCAAATCTGGCCCAACAGAGAACAACCCCAAGAATTATACGACATGCCTGAGAGCATTGTCCAAACACTTACTGAACTCTAAAATACACTGTCGTCTTCTCCAGGAGCCATCTCCAATTATCTTTAGCAGGGTAGTTCTGGATGTGTACAAGAACAGGGTGGGATCTCAGCCTTTTTTCTCTACTTGACAAGTTACCCCATCATTAAGGATGGAGATTTTCTTCTCTCTATCCAGTCAGGGTCCCACTCTTTCATTCCCTTTTACCTATTGTTTTTCAGCTCATCTCTGTGAGGATTCTCCGTTTGCTGCTCCATATCTCCACGCTGCACAGGAGCTCACCTCTTTCCTCCTCCATACCCACTGCTCACCTAACTACTAGTGGGTAGTTGATGAGTGTACTGGGGAGCAGAAATTTTTCATTTCTTGGTCTGTCTTTTGGAATTGAAAAATATATAACAAATATTTAGTAAGCCACAGAAGAATTCTCTGCAGACTGGTAGAATGTCATATTAGATGTGAAATGAATCTCGGGTCATGAAGAGAAGGTTTTAAGTGTCCATTAAAAAACACAGATGTTCCTCCAGTAAGGCTTGGTATCACTGGGTTCTTTATCAGCAGATAGAAAACACATGTTCCTTTCTATTAGCAGGAAGTCATAAGATTCTTTTTTTTTTCTCTAGCAGCTGAAAGAGCAGCACTTCTTTGTGTTTACAGCTTCCTAATACAACCTATAACTAGCTTCAGAACTCTAACCCAGAGAGTGGGTGAGAGGAGGTCATTACTTGTCACAGAACACTCAATGAATCCTTTCAGCAGTGCAGAAGAACAAGAAGACACTTCAGCAAAATCTGCCTTGGCTTCATGTAAGTTTGGTGGAACAACCATAATGCCCTTCCTTTTAAATTTGGTGCTTCTAGCCACTTCTTGTTTTCCTTTGGCTTTAATTAAAAATCAACAATAAAATATAAAAAAATCACCTAAAAATAGACTTTTAAGATACTGGGAGATAATTTCAACAAGAAAGACAATTGCAAAGAGGTTGTCTTTAACCTCAGACAGACAAAATTACCTGCACAATGATGTAGTCAGTGAATGGATGGTTGAAGGTTTTACATTTCATTAGGCTCCATTGAAAGTCATTGGAACTCATTTTATCTACCTTCGACTATTTGAAAATTAGAAGTTTGGCCTAAAATTTCTAAGACTTTTAGGGTATGACTCTGGGCAATGGAGAAAGGCACTTTGGAAGGACAATTCAGGCTAGATGTCACAGAGCTTACTTAAGCTTTTCTCTGAAGGTAACTACAATTGTCTAGAGAAGAATCCAAAATTACTAGTGTAGCCTTGATCTTTAGTTTTTAGAGGGCTTGAATTTAGGGTAATAAATCCTATTAATATTACCCAGACCTGTAGTGGCCAAGGTTTCTGTTGCCTTATGACTGATTTGGTGGCTTTCAATTGGCATTGCAGTGGATCATATCATAAAAGTCCTTCCTGGCTGCTGGTCCCATCCCAGCTGCAAGGACACTGAACTTTGTCTGTGAATGGGGCAGTGTGGTCCAGGAATAGAGATGCAAACCAGGAACACCAGGTGGTCAATGGTGTACCATTTGAGGTACCTTTGAGGCTGGGCAGATATGGCCAGTGTCTGCACACTTCAGTGATGTCTGTGTTTTGAAAAGATGGTAGGATAGTTTTTACCACCGAATGTAAGAGTTTCCAGATCTGTCTACCTTGTATCTCCCCTGAAGAGAGGAGGGTGCTCCATTCTGGTGGCTTTTTCTAGGTTTGTTTGCAGCTCTGATGCTATGAATGATCTGATAGCCCCTCCATAAACACAGTTTAGGGTGCTTGTGGCAGAGCTGTGAACTGTGCAGTGCTCCCCCAAGTGTGAATTTTGAAGCCTGACCTGTTGCTGTGATTGCTTGTACATCATTACATGGCCTGTGTTGGTGAGGTACCACGGGCAGTATGTGAGACCTGCAGGGGATGGACAAGTATAGACATGTGCAAACAAAACAAGCAAAAATATCTCCTGAGGGTGTGCGGAAGCCTGTGTCCTGGACACTTCAGCCCTTTGGGGAAGATCCACCTTCAGTTTTGCTCTCACATCTCACAGGAAGCTTGCGGGTCATCATCCCCTCCCACTGCCAGTCATGCCTCAGCCCTGGGACAGCATCCTGCAGCCAGGCAAACCCCTCGGGTGACCTGCAGCTGGCTGAGTCTGGCAGAGCAGGGGCAGGGATGGGTCTGCACTGCAGCCAAAGAAAGCATCACTTGCAGGGACCCAAGTTGCTGCAAACTGCTCAGCCACAGCCTTGCACCTCAGTGCCATCCCTACCACATGCTCAGACACTCCTGCCTGTGCCCCATATGCTGAGGACATGAATGCTTGACCTTACAGGATGCCGTTTCTTTCACTGTAGATGAAGCTATTTCAGAAGCTTTCTGAGTAAACATCATAGCTGGCACGCTCATCCCAGACAGCAGAGCAAGGGACAGAAAACTGTTAATGGGAAGATACTCCCAGCTCTTCCCATATTACAAATTTGAGATGGAATGTTCAGCTTTGTGCAATGTGGGCTGACGGAGTGAGCTTTCCTTGGTCACTGTGCAGCCAATGTGCACAGGCTCAGACATCTGTGAGGCTGCTCTCTGTGCATCTCTGCAGCTGCCCTTCTGTGGCACAAAGCCCACACCCTCCTCAAATAAACAGCTTTTTAAAGAAAGCTGAAACAAAACTACCAGAGAGAAGCATCAAGGGAAGCAGCAAGTAGCAACAGAGGCTGTAAGAGAGACGAATCCACTAACCACCATAAGTAGATAAAAGGAGATGCTTTCTTCATACTGTCAACTGAGTAAATAGCTCCATTGTCACTGTGGTATTATTTGTGTAATCCCTTGGAGTGAATACTGTTTCAAATCTGCTTGTTTTCACATGCAACCACACTTCCTGCTGCTGCTCTCAGCACTGCAGTGCCCGGGCCTGCCAGCAGCCCCACTTCAAAGGCCGTAAGTTCTTCCAAACTCTGTTTTTCCCCTGACAAGTTCAGGGCCAGCCGGGTAGGAGAAGGTTATCTGTAAGGACCCAGCCACCTTGGCCATGCTCCTGCAGCCCTATGAAGCTAAGATGAGCCAGCAGAAGCCAGCTCCTCATCTATGCCATTGAGGATGTGGTGCAGGGGAGGGTCCTGGTCCCTTGGCAGCAGAAAGTCTATCCTGGGAGCTGTCACTTTGGCCATGCCATCCTGTGCTGCTTGGAACTGCCCTGGAGCAGGCAGATGTTCAGAGGAAAACCCAGTGATGCTGAGGAGTTCTGCTCCACCTTGGAGTGTCCCTCGTTTCCTTTTCAAGAGATGCCTCCTCTTCCTGCCTCCCACCCACAGAAAACAAGATCCCATCAGCAAGGAATCTGGTCCATTCCTGTATCATGCCTACTCCACACCATGGGGCACAGCACTGGAGGACACACAAGGTCCTAAATGCTGAGCTGTGACTTTTCATCAAAAGCCAAAGCCCTAATTGAAGAGGCACAAATCTGAATGGAAGCCTCTGACTCCAACACCAGCACGCACCTTTTAACTCAGTCAATTTGATGTCAATGAAAGACACACATACGAGCAAATTTGCACAAATTTGATAAAGTATCTATTTAATTGTATGTTGTCAAACTGAAGCAGACACCTTGTGCAACTAAGACTTAATTTATATTGACTTACCTGAACCTACTGAGGATACAAAAAAGCTGTGTACCACTGCTTGATAGAAACCAGCTTTAGAAAGGTGAAAAGTTTAAACATCGTAAATAAACATTTAAAAAGAGAAAAGAAAAAAAGAAAACCAACAAGCAAACCATTACACATTTTCATGTAGATGTGAATAGGTGCTATGGTGACACATCAATACTTGTCGCATTAAATTTGCAGAGGGATAGTAGGATTTGTCTGTGTATCTCCAGATTGGGGCACAGAAGCAGATGTCACCTCCTGTGAGGACAGGTGGAATTTTCATGTTTGAAAGGGAATTAAAGAAATCATGGAAAGACTTGGGAGTATCTGTCCCCTTCCAGCTCCCACCAGCAGCATACAGCCCTGGCTTCATGTTGGCATGGGGGCTCTGGCAGGAGCATGCTACCCAAATCTGGGAAACCAGAGCAAGTACTTCACCCTTGTGGGGCAGCAGCTGTGCCTTGTGTGCCCTGCCCAGAATATACAGCTCCTCCAGGGCTTGGAAATGACCCAAGGCAATTGCCGTGATGGGTATCTTACGTGGCACTCTTTAAGACAGGAGTTCTCCTGGTACTGTCTTTGGGAAAGCATGTATGCTCTACAGTTCCCCACATCACACTGTGTGGAATAGTTGGCATCACGCTCCCAAAGGAGTCACCTTTCCTGTCGTGTGTGAGTGACCTTGGAATGGGTTCCTAATTGGATCCATGCATGTGCTCCCCCAAGGCACTCTGACACTCCTCAAACCTATTTACTCGCCTTGTGGATCATTAAAACCCTTTGCTACTGACAGTGCTACTCCCAAAAGGTTTCTTTGATGTCTGTTTGGATATAAGTCTTAAGTTATTTTATAAATAAACATCTGGATGAAATTAAAAATAAATCTTATAAAATCTTCTAAAAATAAATCCTGTTTGCAGGCACAAAACTGCTTTTGAACAAAATTTGAGTTTTTCCCCCACAAAACCAGAGGTGGAAAAAAAGCCTTTCCCCAGCCTCTGTTTTCCATTTAGTGCTCAGCTACAGACTCAGAAGTGTCAAGTTCGTCCTCTGCACAGGCATGTTGAGAAGGCTTCCTGCTATGTGCCACGGCTTGACTGCTCCAAGGAACAAATCCAAGCCCTTTTCCCCATCTGATGCATAGTAAGCAACCTGGGATGCTTATGTGGGTTGGAGATGGGGTCCTGAGCCTCTTCCCCCTTTGCAGTGGTGGTACTCAGCTCCAGGTCTGGTGCAAACATCCACCTCCTACCCTCCAAGGACCATATCCATGCAACCCTACGCAGTGTGCAACTCATGTTGCTGTCTCCTTCCCCGCTGTCTCTCTCAGAGGGACTCTCTCTTGCATTTGGACCACAGGGCTGGAACCTCTCGTAGAGTGCTGGAACCGCTCTCTTGCTCTGTGGCTCCATCTGCTCCGCAGCTGGTTTGGCAGATGACAAGTGGCATCTGGTATGTGGCTTTCAGAGCAGAAGAAAGTGATTGGTAGGGACAAGCTACATCAAGGGTCATTAGGCTTAAAAGGAGCCCTGAGAGTGGGCCATTCCTTGACCGAGTGCTGTGGCTCCATGTGACCCAACAGGCGGAATATGTCCCTCAGTCCATGACAGGTCCTAGCACTATCTTCTTCACTGGAAAAGAATTTTCTTCAGAGTTTTGTGCAGTCTCTGTGGAGCTCTTGTGATAACATGCCTGAGACAGAAATCCCTTCTGAAGGCATATGGTCTTCATATGCACCTTGAGATTCACAGAGCTGCTTGGCAAAGAAAAAGGAAAGTGGAGAATGATGGGAACACAAATTTCTGCATTTCTGGTGGTCTCTGCCTCACCTCTGAATGTGTCAAACTCAAGCTTGCAGGGAAAACAAGGAAGGATGCTTCATTGCCAAAGGCATTCTGCCTGCATCCCAGCTCCACACACCTCCTCTCCAATGCCAGCTTCCTTGGGACACCAACAACCAGAAATGCTGCCTCTCTGCTTGTGTGGTGTCAATATTCTGAACTGCTGCAAAGACAGCTACCCTGTTTACTTGTGCTCTGCATCTCACATGTCCAGGCACATCTTTCTGATTTTGTTTTGTTTTCCCTCCTCTGTTATTTTAAGCTGGAAAGAAGGAGATCAAGAATTATCCATTTACCAGCTTTTCTACAGAGCATAAGCATTCCTTGGGTTTTCCTTGGGGATCCATTATTCCAGAACACTGTAGCTCTTTCAGCCTGTTTCTGCAAATCTTCTTGAAAAAGTGTCTGAGTTAACAGCGTGCCAATATCAAGCTTTCAGGAATAATGAGCCAGGCCCCCCAAAGTCATGAGATTAGCTTTAAAATAGAGAGTGGTTTAGGTTTTTATAAAAACAAGCATTAAAATTTGGCATTCATTTTATTTACTTTTTGTTTTTCAATATTTGGCATATGCTCAAGTCACACTTTCAAGCTTTTCTCCTGTAACTGTTAAAAACAGAAGCTGGCACTCTCAGGAGCTGATTCCCAAGACTCAGGGAGCTGGGACTTATGAAACTGGAATTCAGGGATAATCATTATAAAATTGCAAGAGCTGGGACCATTGAGTTAACAGTATGGTAAAAACTGATTGCCAGGAATATCGTGTGTCTGACTTTCATTTGCTTTTAAACGTTTTTGGTCTGTGGACTCAATCTGTCTCTGAGTATTACCAAACCTACTAAATAGGCCTAATTCTTTTTATTTAGAGTCATCTTGCACTTTTACAGGCCTTATCTCTTTCTCCAAAGCCCACAGGAAAGTATCTGTCTTCCTCTGCTTGGCACAATAATGTTTTGGGTAGATGTCAGATCCAGATTATTGAACAACTCAGTTTAGGTGAAGATAGTTTGACCCCTTCTAACTGAAGGTACCTCTATGCAAGGTGGGTCTCTAAGGTCCTCTTGTAGTTGGTGGAAATGAGGGTTCAGGTCAGTGGCCCACAGGTAGACAATTGAGGTGCTTTGAGTAGCCATGTTCACAAAATCACGGAATGGTTTGAGTTGGAAAAGACCATCTAGTCCATAAAGATCATCTCGTTCCAATCCCCCTGCCATGGCCAGGGACACCTCCCACTTGACCAGGTTGCTCAGAGCCCCACCCAACCTGGTTTTGGACACTTCCCGGAATGGGACACCCATAACTTCTCTAGGCAACCTGCTCCAGCGCCTTACCACTCTCACAGTGAAGAATATCCCCCCCAGCCACTACAATCTATCCAGAAGGCAACACTCTTCCATTAGTCTCTACTTGCCCATGTGCTCTGATGCTGTATTTGGGTATCTCAGCAGACACTTGCCACCAGCAAATGGATTTCCAGGTCAAGAGATAACTGAACTGGTGAGCTCAGCAGAGTCCAGAGAGCTGCTCAGCTGACAAGAGGGAAGCATTTTGCCTACATGTCTTCAATCTGAACCAAACCTTCCTGTTACACAGGATCAGTGCTTTAATCTGTATTCCCAAGGTGAGTAGAGCTGAACTAAGAGAGCTGTTTGCAGATGAACTGCTCTCAGTGGTGGCTCTCTCAGTATGGTCAAGTGAATAGGAGTGCTGTGCTGAGAGCCCCTATTTATAAAGTCTCATCACTACTTCTGTGAACAAGGGTCCCCAGTCTATTAGTGTTAACTCTTCTAGTAAATTGACTATTTTTAAATTTTCATGCCTAGTCAAATCTGTACCAGTCATGCTTGTGATACTTTCTTATGCCTAATTTTACTTGCTTTGTCACACCTTTCCAATGGCATTTCTGGTGACCTGCATTTTAAGGAAGAACCACCAAAACCAGCATTTTTCAGTGATTTTGCAACACTTTTTGGCAGTTATTAGAAACCAATTTTTTTGCCAGAATCTTTGTGCAAGAAACCTTACAAACCACCCTGCTGCTTGGGATCAAAGATGACATACACCCACAGAGGAGCACTTTTACTGTGCTGACACACACTCAGTAAAGGTTTTTCCCTTTGCTGAGTGTATTCCCATTGCTATGGGGCACAATCGTGCTTTGCTGAAACAGAGCTGTTATTGCTGCAACTGTTGCCCACAAGTTCTGCAGGAGCAGTGTAGGTTTCCTGCCTCACCAAATCTAATCCCTGCCTTCCCTCTGCTACCAGGAGCAGCCATAGCCTACAACCCCTTCCAGAGGCTGGACTAACTCTGCCCTGAAAGCAGTTGTGTTTTTGAACTCAGTCCTTCTCCTGGAAGGCTGTTCCAAAACTTCATGCCTCTGAGCAGAAACCTCATTTCCAGCTCTGTGGTTAGTTTGTTCCCATTTGTTCTTATGCCAGTATTCTCTTTTAAATTCAGTGGATCTTTCTGCTCCCATCCCACGTTTACCTCAAACGAATCTATGGTGAGCTTTTGTACTGCTAATCAGCCTGACTGAGGTCACATTTTTGATCTCATCTCATAAAAATGGGTCTTCTTCCCAGCAGCAGTCCTCTACACCTCCACATGCTTGACTTCATTTTCTTGAACATGACTTGCCAGAAGTCTACACTGTTTCCTAGATAGTAATAATACCTCTCCACTTCTACTGGAAGTGCCCCAGCAGCAGTAGCCATGCCTTATTTCTCTTGTTCAAAGCCTTACTGTACTTATCACCTATTCCAGTTGATTAGTACACCCATGTTTTTCCCTTAGTATAGGATTTTCAGCTGATTCAGAGAAAATTTGTAGAAGTCTGCAAAGATCCTTCCTTACTCTGAGTGAAGGACCTCCAGTTCTGTGTAATCATATTTCTGCCTCTCTTGCTCCTGTTCTCACGGTGATTTTAGTCTCCCTGAATGATACTCATCTCCTCCTATTGATCAATACTGTTCTTGGACATTGTGACATCGGGTTATTTCACCAACGTTTTCCTTCATTTTTGTTGAGGTTATTGATGAAATATTCAGAAAGAGCAGTTCAAAGGATCTTCTGTGATGAATCCTTGTAATGACCCTCCTCCCTGCAGATGTATCTTACAGGACTACTCTCCGCCATCTCCTCTTTGATCAGCTCTCTCCCCACTTTACTGTTCTTTGCCTAATCCCCACTTTCCCCAGTCCAAATAATGAATTCTTTTGTGTCATCTCATCAAATAGTAGACTTACTGCAGATCCCTGTGTAGAAAACAGTTGCATCAGAGAAAGATATCAAGTTCATCTGGCATGACTTTTGCAAATCTGAATGCTTTTTAATCCATTTTCCTTCTATGTCCCTTTTAAAAATTATTCTTTCCATGTAGTTTATTTTCCTTCCTGATACACTGTCACTGTGAAGTGAGCATATTGCAGTCGCCTTTATTACTTTGATTTTCCCTTTTGAGTGCAGGCACTACATTTGCCCTTACTCTCGAGTAATTTGGAAGTCTTCTTTGCTCTGCCTGTGCAGTTTCGTATGCTGGCTTTTCCACCTTTTAGATGTAGATATCCCACCACAGATTTTGAGTACCTAATATGTTTTTAAAGCTTCTTTCTAGATCGGGTATGAACATTTCTGTTCTCACATTCCTGTGTTACCCTTTTTTCTTCCTATATTCAACAACAGCCTTTTTTAAACTACAGAAAATTATTAATTTCATTATGTAGCTTTAATATCACTTTCACACAGGTCCATTTGTTTCAATTGTCTTTTCATTTGAAGAACTTGCTTATTTTTTTAAGAACCTCTGCAAGGTCTGTATCAACTACTTTTCTTGTAAATTCCCCTTTATCCTTTCTAACAGTAACATATATTTTCAGTACTCCAGTGAATCATTTTGCACCTTTTATGTAAAGACATTTCAGGCTTCACTGATGTTCAAGTCCTTGAGATAATTTAATTTGTTTCCTTTGAAATTAATTTGCCCTTATATAGCAAATTTTACGTTACCTTTATTTTTTTTTCTTTTGCATGAAGTTCAGATAAGGCATCTTTGGTTTTATTCTATCCAAGAAAGCATTTATGAACTATGATTTTTGTGTCCATTTAGCAAAAAAAAAGCTAAAATAGCAATGCCTTTGTTTGATTCAATGATTGTGTAATTAAAAAAACCCTGCTGATTCTCACAGCCTGGAATACCCAGACACCACCATTACTCATAGCCTTAGTTCTTCCATCCCTATGTATGTGCAAAAAGGGAAAACTTCACATAACACAAATGATCCTGGTAGTATTTATCTCTCTACTTGTTTCCAAAAATCTTTGTTTGTAATGTTACTGTTAGCAGACAACTGGAAACTGATTAATATTACCAGTGGGAAATACTTTTTGTGTTCTGGTGAGAATGCGGGTAGATGCCTAGGTCTTTGATGGATTTCTCAGCCATTTGAAATTAATAATGGGCAAAAACCAGTATGACTACTGCAGTCTGTATTGTCAAGATACAGGCTGGAGGAGAGAAAGTCAAAAGATCTGTGCTTGGTGGTGAGTGGATGACAAATTAAAAGGACTCTTGTGGATAGGTTAGATTCATAAACATCTACAGATGATGTTCCTTAGTGCTTTGATGAGGTAAACCCACTGTTTCTTCTGCTCTGTAGCATCACAGGTGTGCTGGACTGCTCTGAGACAGACCTGCAGTACTGAGTCATGCCACACATAAAACTCTCCATCATTCAACTCATTTAAGATATGAGAGGTTTCAAGCAGTCAGGGGCACATGGAACCAAAGCACAGATTTACATCAACTCACCCTGCTGGGTGTGAGCCTGCCTTTGCTTGCAGTACATGGACACAGTCTCACTGGAATCATGTAATAGAAAATTACATAATTAGGGAATTAATCCCCCTAACTGAAAAACTCTTTCAAGAAACTGTCACAGACCTCCCGGTGCCTGAAGGATCAGTTTACTTCCGATGGGAGTTAGGCAGTCCCATCAACATCACGCCTTGGGAAATCTCCCCCGTAGGACTTTGCTGCCTGAAGCAACAGTGATCTGAGTGTTGTATCACCCTGCCACCAGAGAAGTCCCGAGAGCTGTTTCCCAATGTCTGTGCCTGGGCAGAAGCTGCTGGGCTCAGTGCTGTGCCTCCCGCCCTGTCCTTGCATCACTGCCATCTGTCCCCAAGGTCCCACTGCCTCCCTGCCCCTCCCTGAAGCTGCCCAGGAGCTCCTGGGTGGAGAAAGAGACAAGAAGCAAAGAAAGCTGACAAGGAAAGAGCAACTTGGCCTTGTGGGTGGCACCCCTGCCCATGGCAGGGAGGTTGGAATTAAATGACATCTAAGGCCCCTTCCAACCCAAATCATACTATAGTTCTATGAAAACAGGTCTGTGTGATAGCACCTGCACCAACACCGTGACCACTGGCACGTGGGTTGGGCACACCATATCCCCCGTCCTACACGGGGCCTTGCTTCAGCCTCTCTCATTCCTCCCAGGGCCTGCTAAGGTCCTGCTGCTCAGTTTTCAAGTCTACTGTACCTCCCAGACCTGCTACTCCCATTTTTTGGGTGTGATGGATTTCCTTATTTCCACTGAAACACACTTATTGCCCAGCACAGGAGCTGGACAGCATAGAGCAGAGCCCTCAGCCACAAACAGTGTCAGATCTTTCACTCAGAAATGGGTTCTTTTGTGACATTGAAATGTACACATATATAGAAAAAGAATAAATGAATCCTGGTGTAATGAGTGTATGAAGCAGTAAATCAGCAAAAGGACAATACAAGCTTTTGATTTGCATCAATGGGAAACACAGAAAACAGTGTATGGAGTAGGCAGATCATAACTCACGCTGGAGTAAATAACACAGATATTGTTCTGACCTTGTGTGGAGGTTTTCTGCTTCAGTAAAAAATTTTATTGCTGCTGATCATTTGTTTCAAAGGGGAATATGATGTGTAGAAGGACATTTTTAGAAGGAGTAGAGGATAAATTCCAAAAATAGTCTTCTGACTAATATTAGTCAGAAGATATTCAGGTAGCATTCTATTTAAAGACCTGAAATAAAATGATTGTTACCTCCACTCTGCAGCAGATGTGAGAGTTATTTTTTTCTTGAGTGTTTGCTCACGGGCGTGGATCCTCTTGTGTTGGGGGCTGTATGGAAAATGAGTGTGTGCCCATCCTCAGAGGACCAGTGCACGTGCCAAGACACAGCGAAGGACAGAGACATGAAGGGAAGCACAGAAAAAGTGACAGTTCTGCTCAGGTCAATAGCACTGGCCACAGCACCCTCAAAACCTTCTACACAAAGGGCAGAGAAAGCCATCGCCTTTTTGATGTTCTCTCCCAAATGAATTAAATGTTTTGAGACACCGTGATCTTGTGACAATCCTGGGCCTGAGAAAGAGATTTGTGATAGCATAAAGATTATACCATACTTAACTCAGTGCACTCAGGTCCTGGGACTCTTGCAATGATTTGGCATTGAAGATCAATAAGCACCCAGCCTGGTGTCCACCCTGCTTTGGGAAACAGGGCTGCCACAAAGGGCCACAGCCCTAGAAGGTGATCAGCCCTTTCACAAAGCAGAACTTTTTAAGGGAAAAAAATACGATTTTTAAGCAGACACATTCTGCGAAATCTTCTGTTGAACTGAAAACCTGAATTTTCTTTGGAAAAAAATTTTAATTAAAAAAAT
>VYZQ01002135.1:0-15220 GCA_013400655.1 Mystacornis crossleyi
CCTCCTGCCCCTGCCCTTGTTTAAATCTAGGTAGGTTTGCAGAAACAAGATTTACACGATAATTTTTAATCTCCTGTATTTTCCTGTGTGGTAAAGGTTACTCTGTTCACTGGAATTTTTTTCTGCAAAATATTAGTCACCCTAGTTCATGCCAGCAAATGGGATTAGCTGCAAGAGGGAATTTTTTTACAGTGAGGGTAGTGAAACACTGGCACAGGTTGCCCAGAGAGGTGGTGGGTGCCCCCTCCCTGGAAACATTCCAGGTCAGGTTGGATGAGGCTCTGAGCAAAAGGATCTAGTTGAAAATCCCTGCTCATTGCAGGGGTTTGGACTAGATGACATTTAAATATCCCTTCCAACCCAAATGATTCTATGAATAATAGGATTAATTTTTTAGGGTAAAAGCCTTTGAATCTGATTTCACCAGCAGACTGCACTGAGCTTTTTTTTTTGTGCAGGCCTTAGCTGTCAGTAAAACATCTGCACAAAGATTTGATTTGCACCAGTGACATTTCTGACAACTGTTTGTTTTGATATTATTAACTGATATATTCCTGCATTTCTTAGTGGACACACTCTTAATACGCTTGAGTGATCAGAAAATTTTTCTCAAGTAATCCTGAAACATAAATTGTCAGTGTTAACATGTGTCAAATTTGTCATTAGCACTTCCTGCTTCCAAAACTGTGCAAAGACTTTTGAACCAGCCCAATAAACTGTACCATGTGCATTCCCAAAGTAGGTAGCATGTAGAGCAATTTCCTCTTCCACATGGCAGCAAGTTTGCAATGTGTGTAACTGGCCTGCAGTGATAGGAGTTGGCAAGAAATCGATGTTTAGAGTACCAATAAATATTGCTAATGAAAGAAACTTTATTAAGTTGGCTCCAAGAGCAAAATGATGTACATGAATGTTTGAAATTTATACCACTTGTGTTTCTTTGAGAAGAAACTGAAAACAGCAATGATTTTCAGATTCCTATTTAATTTTGTCTTCCCTTCTCTAGTCTAACCCCTCTAGGAGTCCAAGCTTCATATGGCAATTGATTAAAAACATTTTTCCTCAAGGAGAAGTAATAGTAAAAGGTTCCATCATTCAACTTCTGTTAAAAAACAATGGCACAAGAAGAAAATGATCAGATCCAATGTTTGTAGCTACTGACTACTATAAGGATTAATCTGAGAAGTTTGGAAAAATTTCCCCTAAAGCAGGAAAAGCCATCAAAAAGGCAATGTGTGAGGCAGAAAAAAAAAATCACTGAAGAGAAACCTGCATTTTTCTATAATCTCTATAATGTGAATGGTTTTGAAAATACCATTGGTGGTTGTGTGTAGGCTTGTTACATACATTTATTACAGGAGAGTTATGAATTACACCTTTTCCTTAGTTTTTCAGCCAGACCTGGTTGTATATCGAAAAGTTTCTTAGGATTTGGGAAGTTCCTTAGCATAGAAGTGACTTTTCCACTGTTTACTTCCAGTAACACATGATCCTATGACAGATACTATTGATAAAGAAGAAAGAAAAAAAGCAACAGAATCATAAATAAATACCTTGTCTGTGATGACTTGCGGTAAAAGATACTTGGGTTACTCACAGTACTCAGCATGTAAATCTTGTAGAACTTGACTGATCCACACCATGAGGGTTTTGTGCTGAGGACTGATTCTGTATCCCTTACACAAGAACAGCAGCCACCACCCTCCAGATCCATAATTTAAAAGCCTTGACTTGTGCTCTTAATTGTAACTTGGAGGCCAAAGACTTAGAGGAACAGGGTGTGTTGTTGTTGGGCTCGGGTTCTGCTCAGGCCCTGCACAGCTTCTGTGAAGAGTGGACTTCTGAGAAGGACTGTGACCTGAGACACTTCTTTTGATGCTGTTTGTCCTTTAGAGTTTTTGTCTCGGCGCCTGAAGCTGGATGAAGTGTTGCAGATGTGGCATCAGGTGCTGAGAAACTCAAAGGCTGGCTCTGAGCCCTTGGCCTCTTTCCTGCTCAACTCAGACAGTAAAGGCACCAAGAGTGTGTGGTTTGGGCTTTTTCCCTCGTCAGAAGTAGGCTCTGTGTCAGTGGCAGCACATCCAGGGTCCTGCTCGGATGCCTCAGGAGATGTTTCCTATGTCCTTGACTTTCCACTATAGCCAGCCTTCAGTCATTTTATTTCCCAGCTGGTGCCATGAGCCTGGGGAATGTTCATCTCTCTTTTCTCCAGGCTGGCCTGCCAGGGCAGTAGGAAACTATGAAACAGGCTGGATGGCCAGAAGTCCAGCTCCTGGCACAGGTCTCTTTAGCCTTCTCCCTGTACATGAGCGCATAAAGAGCTTTGTATGGAGATCTTGTGGCATAAATGTGAACGTAAAAAGGGTATTTAATGGTTGCCATCAAGTTTTCCAGCCAAAAAAAGGATGTCTTGGTGTCAACAGTCCTTGATGGAACAGTGTGAGCTTCCTAAAATACTGTAAATATTTCCAGAGTGACCAGACAGGCATCCACAGAATTCCAGGATGCTGAGACGAGATTCCTTCTGGGATTTGGACAGAGATTCTTTTCTTTGTTATCTATTCAGGTTTGTTTCTAGAAACACTGATCACACTCAACAAGTACCTTTGAATTGCTGAGGCTCTTCAAAGACTCTTCCATTTAATGACTGTTTGCTAGTTTGTTACACCATCTAAATTCTGTGATTGGCTTTGGGATTACTTTTTTGCCTGCTTTTTTCATCATTTACACTTGCATAAGAAGAAGTTAGAAGGTTGAAGAGATTTCAAGATGGCCACACAAACACTTCTGGCGCAGAGTTTTCTGTGAAGACATATTTACACAATTATCCAGAAGTCCTTTGCATACCTTGAACATTTTTTCATGAACTAAAAAAAAAATTAAACTGCATTTTCCCAGGCAATGGATGAAGGGGCTACAAACAACATCAAAGCAAATGCGTGTGTGGTTTATTCTTAAAGCATTGCAAATACTCCTTTTTTTTTCCTTTTTATTTTATTTTTTTCAGAATCCTCCCAGCTGTATTCCTGCTAAATTCACTAAAAACCAAATAAGGCATATTTTGGGGCTATGTATTTTTCTAAGCATTTCACAGTTTTTGAGGGACATTACTTTGACATCTGGTTTTATTTCCTTGTTAATTGCTTTCCCTGACTCTGAACATAAAATAGTCAGGAAAGTATGATTTTAAGGATAGGATATTTGTATGCTTTGAAAAAGTTCCATCTTAGTGTATACACTTTATTTCAGAGCAAAACAGTGAGAATGAAACTCTAAAGGCCATATAATTGATATGCAGAGATTTTACTTTTCCTATGCAAATGTATTGTTCCTGAGATGAGAAAGGCGAAATATCAGAGGACTTGCAACCTGTACACAAAAAAAGATGTATATGAGAGAAGGTCCTGGGGAAAACTCTTTGAAGAGTAAGTTGTAGGTTGTGACAACAGTGCTGAAGGAAATGATTTTAAAGTATAATATTGTGCTATTGTCACAAAAAGGTGCAATTCTCCCCTCAGTAGAGAGAGAACTTATACAGGGATTTGCCAAGAAAGAAGCCACAGTAAATGTGGCCTCATACACACCAACACTTTTTCTACGACAATATATTTTTAACTCTGAGATGTAGATCACAGTCAGATTTATTAGTTTTTTATATATATACATATATACACATACATATATATATATATGTAAAATTCACCTTTGTTAAGATTTGAAGAGGAAGATTTCTAAACTTGGAGGATATCAGTGACATAAGGAGGGATGAAAGTGCTGCACAACAGCATGGGCTCCTGCATCCACAAAGATGCTCCTGTTCCTGCTTTTCACAGGCTGCCACCAAGTTTTTCAAAGGAAGCTGGGAAGAAATAGTGGCACCTTGTAGATTTTCTCCTATTGCTTGATTGTGTATCATTTTCCTTACAGGGAAAAGGACAGGGAAGAAACAGCATGGACTAATCAGCTAATTACGTATAAATGCAGAAAAATAGACTCAGAACCCTTTGTCCTTTATTAAATTTATTATTTCCTTTGGCTTGTGCTTGTGCTAGCAACTTGAAGCTTTATTGGAATCATTCATAAAGCATGGTGACAAACCTTTGTCTCTTCATAGCCCTACTCTGGGATATTTATTCCTGGGACCAAATTGGGAAGTGGAATTTTATGGGGTTGGTAACGCACAAAGCTTATCAACAATTTACTGTCAGCTTCTCCCTTCAGAAGCTATCAAAAAATGTTGCCTTTTTTTTTCCCCCCCCCAGTTATCCAGTTTGGCTTTGTCACACTCTTTGTTGCCTCCTTCCCTCTGGCCCCTCTCTTTGCTCTTCTGAACAACATCATTGAGGTCCGTCTCGACGCAAAAAAATTTGTTACTGAGCTGAGGAGGCCAGACACAGTGAGAGCAAAAGATATAGGTGAGTAATGAAAGAGCATTGCAGTGAAGATAAGACCAAAAATACAAACAAAAAAGAAGAAAATTTATAATGAACCCATTAATAAGTTCTTTTCTTTCACTTACAGGTATTTGGTATAACATTTTGAGTGGTATTGGAAAGCTTTCAGTGATCATTAATGTAAGTGTTTGGTTACGCCAGTTTCTAACCATGATTTTGGGAGCTTGTACTGTTTCTTCAATGTAATTTAAAATAGTTTGTGATTTATTGTTTATAATTGTTTATAATTTATTGTCCCTTCAACATAATTTAAAAGCAAAGTCTAGTTTTCTCAGTTGCTCAAATACAACAGAATACAGATATATTATGTTTATTGTTCTATATGTACTCTCTAAGTAAAATTTTCCTATATATGCTTTAAGATAAAAAATCTCATGCCCTAGGAGTTTAATCCTAATAGTTACCAGTGGGTTTTTAACCTACAGATCATTAATTCATAGAATCATTTAGGTTGGAAAAGACCTTTAAGATCATGGACTAATACCATAAATATTAAAGATATCAAAGCCCCTCAGAAAGGGAGGTGATTTTCACTACTGAAGGGAGAACTTGTGAAGAGGTGTTATGCAATTTCTTTAATAAAATAGCTCCCAGCACAGCAGCACAGCACTCTGATGTCAGGAGAGGAGCAGTGTTGTTTCACTTGGGTGGAGAACTGTTCACTTATGGCTCTCCAGTGTTCAGGATTTAACGTAGGAAATCTGTGGAACCCTGTGCATCCCCATAATCTCACTGTCAGGCACAGATTTCAGCTCTCCAGCACTGAGCTGTGCTGGAGGAGAAAAACTCTGCAGTCTCTTGTTTTTATCTGCATACACTTTGCAGATTTATGATCCTTGATTATTTCCTGTGTCGATCAAACTCTGGAAATATTTATTTCCTGGGGATTCCATTAAAATATGAGTTAGATACCTTTTCTTGAAAGAAATGTAGATATGTGCATACCCATTTGAAAAAAAAATACTGAATGCCCAGCTCTGCTTCTCCATCTGGATAACAGTGGTACAGGAAATTATTATTTAGCAAAATGTAATTTTAAATCATCATAGGATCACCGAATGTTTGGGGCTGGATGGGACCTTAAAGCCCATCTCATTTCAAGGCCCTGCCATGGGCAGGGACACTTTCCACTATCCCAGGTTGCTCAGAGCCCCATCCAACCTCGCCTGGAACACTGCCAGGGATGGGGCAGCCACAGCTTCTCTGGGCCACCTGTGCCAGGGCCTCAGCACCCTCACAGGGAAGAATTTTTTCCTAATATCCCGTCCAAACCTGATCTCTGTCAGTTTGAAGCCATTTCCCCCCTGTCCTGTCACTCCACGCTCCTGTGAGAAGTCCCTCTCCAGATCTCTTGAAGTCTCTTCAGGTGCTGGAAGGGGCTCTCAGGTCTCCTCCCAAATCCTTCTCTTTTCCAGGCTGAACAATCCCAATTCTCTATGCCTGTCTCAACAGCACAGGGGCAACAGCCCTCTGATCATCGTCACGGCCTCCTCTGGACCTGCTCCAACAGGAGTGAGTCCAGAGGAGAAATCGAAGGGATTCTTATTGAGATGATCTAGAGACTTCTGTGACTGATTGCCTCCACAATTACACCAGTTTTATGAGATGCCAGTTTCATGAGGTTTAATACCAGCATGAGATCCCCCCGTGTGAGATTTGTGAATCTGGATGCAGAGGGGAAAATGGACCTTTACACTCAACAGGTTTGGTGTAACTACACCAAAATATAGCCCAAATTATAGTCCAACTGGCTATTAGGTCTTGTTGTGGGTTTTTTTAAACTAGTGATTAACCTCCTAATGGCTCCAGAGGTGAAAATAATTGGAGAAATGGACAGTCCATTAACTGCTTTTGCTCCTTCCCTAGCTCAGNCCAACAGGAGTGAGTCCAGAGGGGAAATCGAAGGGATTCTTATTGAGATGATCTAGAGACTTCTGTGACTGATTGCCTCCACAATTACACCAGTTTTATGAGATGCCAGTTTCATGAGGTTTAATACCAGCATGAGATCCCCCCGTGTGAGATTTGTGAATCTGGATGCAGAGGGGAAAATGGACCTTTACACTCAACAGGTTTGGTGTAACTACACCAAAATATAGCCCAAATTATAGTCCAACTGGCTATTAGGTCTTGTTGTGGGTTTTTTTAAACTAGTGATTAACCTCCTAATGGCTCCAGAGGTGAAAATAATTGGAGAAATGGACAGTCCATTAACTGCTTTTGCTCCTTCCCTAGCTCAGCCTTCCCCTGGAGAGGCAGAGCAGGTTGCTGTGCATTTATATGCAAATATTCTATACCAGTTCTGGCCGTATAGCTCTCCCTTCATCACCACTCTAAATTTACTTGAACATGCAAATTTTCCCCCGAATTAATTAATCTGGAGACACAGAATCACGATGCTGTTGTTTGTTTGTTTTGTTTTTCCATCTCTCAGGCTTTTGTCATTGCTGTCACCTCCGATTTCATCCCACGCCTTGTGTATCAATATGCGTACAGCCAGAATGGAACCATGCACGGCTTCGTCAATCACACCCTCTCATACTTCAATGTCAGTCAGCTCAAGGCTGGGACACAGCCAGAGAACTCCCTGTTTGCACAGGAGGTTTCCTTCTGCAGGTAAAGTACTTGTGAGGGCAGTTTGCACAGTCAAGGGAATTTCCTTGGCTCTTACGTTGTTTTTCAAAGTGGGAATTGATAAAATTCAGTTATATGGCCACATATTCAGCAACATTCATGTACCTTTGAAAAGGTGGTTTGGGAAGTACAGCTTTTAGAGTATTCTGACTGCATTACAAGCTGTTTAAAAGGGTTTTTTCAGGGCATTAAAAGGCAAAATAAACAATTTAGACAGACTTGATTAAAAAAAAACCAAACAACAAAACCCCAAAACTTTCTGTATTGAAATACATAGCTTTTATTAGAAATAATGATTTTTTTTTTAATGGACATCCAGTAATCAGAACCAGGCTTTCTCTGTCTTTATTAAATTCAGTCCTTACTCGCTGAGATCCGATTTTTCAATATATTATGCCCATTTTTAACACCTGCACCAGTCGCCATCTACATGTCTTATATTTCAGATTCATCTTTTCAGACCAGGGAAGCAAGGCTGAACTTCCTTTAAAATATGTCCCAAGTACCACATACCTATGGAGTAGTTCCATTTTGCATGAGAAATCAGTAATGTGGCTCCAGCTTTTAAAGTAACTTTGTATTTTTATAATAATATGCAGAAATTCAAAGAGCTTCTTTAAGGCATTATAGCCCCAGGCCGTTCAAAACTGAGCTTCTTTGGGTCAATGCTATATTCAACAGCCTGTCTCACCTTCCTTTCTGACTGCCTTGAAATCACCCTGTGCTTGGTCTCTGCAAGGGCACAAAATAATTTTAAAAGTTCCTCTTCCATTTATTTAAGGAGAGCCTTAATTTAGAGTGATCTTCCCTCCCTTTCTTGGATGTGCAATGTATTTCAGACTGATTTTAAGCCGGGTGTATATCTTGCCCAACTATAACACACAAAAATGACACGTCCTAGTTTCTTCACTGGAAGCAGGGTAAACAGGGAGAGAAATCTGTCCCTCTGCCTCTGGCATGGCTGCTGGGATTGCCTTTGGCGGGTACCTACCTTCTCACCTTGACTACAGCACAGGATAGATGAGTGTACTCCTAACTTTAAAGCAACTTACAAGCATGTGAGCTCTGCTATTCCCCATTTCTGTTGCCAGGAGTTGTTTGTTAGAAAAATATTCCTTGTGCGAGTATGCAGCATCTCCGGACTTTATGACAGATTTGTAAGTTTGTGAAAGGCTTTTCCACCCTCAGTTCCTAGTACTTTTAAATTTTTTATCCCTAAATTAGCCTGTGTTTTCCTTCAAGAAGCGTCTGGATCCGCTTCGATGTGATTTTGCTACTTTCACTATGCTGCTTTATACCTTGTATCAGCCACTGGCCTCTGTTTATGGTGTCTGAGTGCTGGTGTGTTTGGAAATGTGTGCATTAACAACAGGGGTGAAAGGCACTCCTCATGTTAGTATGGCCATATACAGCCAAATACTCAACAGAGCTCAAATACAGGGAGGAGGGAATAATCTATACTGGGTATAAAAGTGGTCCCTGCCTGATGGTATCATCTAAGAGACTGAGAAGAAGAAAAAAATTATGTTTGACCATGTGTTAATCTGAGTGAGACAGAACTATGGGAGCATTTCTCTTCTGTTATCGGGAAACAATTGGGAAAAGATGCCAGCATCCACAAACATTGTTTCTCATTATCATCTGCCTCATTTGAATCTTATCAAAATCTCAGCTTTGGACAGAACTATCACTGTGATAAAGTATGGGGTCTCTAACTTGTGTCCCAAGAGACAGGCAACCAAACACTGCCCCTCAAGCTGGAAATAAAATCTGTATTTCTGTTTCTGGCAAATGCGTTGGGAACAAGCTGACCTCTCTTATTCTTAGATTTCTGTGACATTTGGAGATAAATGTGGTTGCAATGGGGCTGCATTTTGCTCCTTACGGGCATTGCTAGAGATTAAGGTATCTTTAAAATAACCTTAACTAGCCAGAAACAACTCTGCCACTGAACATACAGAATACATTCTTCAAATATTTAGAGCAGCATTTTCTCCAGTGCTGTGAACTCTTTGGCACTGCTTCCAAATAAACGTTGCTGAAATGCTTTTTTGATGCACAGTGTTAGTTGTAATTTTATTTTTTTTAAGGGAAAAATTGCATTTGTGTGGTTGAAGGCAAATTAAAAGCAAATCTTGCTAAAATATGGGATATTTTTATTGGTTGGTCCCTTTTAGTCCTTGTAGCCTTGTAAGATAATGAAGTACGTAAAAACCTGCTGGTCACACTGAAAAGAAGGAAGCAGCAGATATGGAATCATTAAAGGGACTTTTCCTTCAATATGGGTCTGCTCCAACATTCAGCAAATTTATAAAGTGTCTTTGAATACATTTTCTTAATGTCATGGGATTCATCTCATCTACGCCTAGCGATCAGTGGTGGATGCTAACATTTTTCCCTGGCTAATTTTTTTATACTCCTGCACTGCTGATTCTGTGATTCTGGGTGTTTTCTCCAATTTCTTCTGTAAGATCAGCTGAAGAAGGAAATTAAACAGATTAGCTTAAATGGACTGATTTGCAGTTCCACCTGCATACACAGTTTGATTTTTTTTTTTAACCAGTCTTCTTTTTCGCCCCACACAATACACTTCTGAAATACCGTAGCATCTTTCTCTTAGCTCTGGCTTCAGTTCATATTTGTCCAAGTATTTTGTAGTTCTCTCCACCCAGCCTCTCTTCCCCCTTTTCTGTTTTTCTGTTCTCCCTCAGAATTTTTCTGTGTTCTATTCTTCAACCACGTTGACTACTTCAAATTCTTGTCTTTTGTCAGTGGAATTACAGTTGCTTGTTATTTTGGAAACACAGTAGTCTTTGCAGCACTGGTTGGTTGCTGTTCCTACCATACCTCCTGAATCAAATATTTTAAGAGTGAAGCATTGAAGAGGTGAGGCAATCATAGAGTTGTGGAATATCCTGAGTTGGAAGGGACCCACAAGGATCATCAAATCCTGGCCCTGCACAGAACACCCCAAAAATCACGCCTGAGGGTATTGTACAAATGCTTCTAGAGCTGAAAAGATGGTCTTCGTAAAAAAGAAACTACCTGTAGATTACAGGGGTTAGAAAAGCCCCTTTGGAGTTCCATGTGCCAGAGAATAATTAAAAAGGGAGGTGGGGAGGAGGCCCAGCTACCTCATCTGTAGCTCTGGCAACATTCTGCTTCACCATAAATCATTTGCTCATGTTCTGTTGAGTGTAGGTTCAGGCATCATAAGCAGCGTGATTCCCAGCTGAGCCAGGTGAAATTTCCAAGGGGTCTGATGTCCTGCAACACTTACCCAGTTTGTGAAGCTCAGAATGCATTAAATGGAAAACCCACCACAGTTGGTGACCCTTCCAGGTGAACCTGGGCTCCATTTCAAGATTGGGATTGATTTATAGTGGTCAGCAAAGTCCACAAGAAACTCAGTGGTTTTCCTTGGCTTTGATGTTCAAGCAGATTTAATTCAAGGGAAGAGACTTTGGCCCTTGATGCTGCACTTGTACAGATTTGAGCAACATGTGGGAGTCCACAGTGTTCAGAAAGGTATCAGAGGGGAGATCTAGCAGTACAGGAACAGCACAGGAATCCCAAGACAGGACCTGTGCACTGACCACTGAACAAAAACATCCAGGGGCTAACACAGCGCAGGTTGTTCTTCCCTAAATTAACATGGCCCCCAATTTAAAGTGGTTTTCTCCTCCTTGTGGACTGTACCTTGTGTCCTTTGTCTCCAGAAGTTGCAGCACAGAATCACATCCAGCATGCCAGACTCCGTTTTTTGGGGGTGGGGAGCTGCAGGATGTAGGGGATGCGTGGATTGCAAATGTGTGATTCAGCATGCGAAACCATGTGGGTAGAACCTGAAGGTAATTTTGGCAAGCGCACCTGCAAACTGAAGCTGACAGATTTTATATATGAACCTTCTCCATTATCCCCCAACGGAGGCTTTTGCACAGTCTAATGAATCTTACTGTCAGGACGGGTTTTGTGGTATTCAAAACAGATTTTCCCTTTCTTAATTTCATCCCATTACTCCTAGTCAAACACTGGGAACAGCACTAAATTATCCCTTTCAGTCCTAAGGGCACAATTTGCACATGGTTATCATGTTCAACTGTGGCTGTTACTTACCAAAGTGGAGCAATACATGTGCTGCTCTTTAATCTTCCCAGTGAGTCAGGCTCCTCAGCCCTTGTACTGTTCTCCTGAACTGCCTACAATTTGTCGCTATCTTTTTCTTTGGTTTCCTTTTTTTTCTTTCTTTCTTTTTTTCTCCCCCTCTGGACTCTGCACAGCTGAAAGGCTGAATGCAGCGTTCCAGGTGTGGATTTACCTGGGCTGTTCAGAGAAAGACTAATTCCCCTCCCAGCACCATCGTGACTTTTGTTGATACGCCCACAAGTCATACACTGTCCTGCTGCCATATTTCAAACTTGTGCTAACTTGCTGGCCAGTGCAAGCTCCAGGCTATTTCCGCTTTCAAACACTATCCCTTCGAAGATCCTTCAAGTGTTTTATTTTTAATTATTTTCCATTTCCCCATATTATTCTCATTGTGTTTCCTGTCTCCATTTCTTATTGCTTTCTGTGTTTCCTGCTATTTGCAAAACTTTCCAATTTAGGAGCATCTGTGATTTTTATTAGCCTGTTGTTTACTTCCAAATGATTAATGATAATACTAAAAGCAACAGTCTTTACACCAAACCACTAAGGCTCTGTTTTATCCTGTCCAAGGCTAGACAGTTAATGTAAGAAGTGCCTTTCCCATGGCTCCCCCTTTCGTTAATGCAAAGACAGGAATCACCAAAGCGTGAGTCACATTTTATGTGGGACGAATTATTCCCTAAATTAATCAAGGTTTAGGTGAGATGAATGCAGGTGTATCTCCTTAAGTCTGAAAATGCCTTGGACTATCTCTCTGCTTTCATTTCAGCATTTTATTCCCTGTACACTGATGTCAATTTACATTAAGAAAATAAAGGGGACATTTGTCAATCCTCTAAAACCTGGACATTTCCAAAGTTAAAACAATGTTCTGATTTTGGTTACAACTGTGAAAACCAGACTAAGTGTGTTAAATTCAATGGAGGTAGTCCTGCTCTAATTCTGAAGTTGTATTTCATAGTAAGGGTTGAAGTAAGAACATCTGGAGGATTTGATTCTTTAGGTTTTGTGATTGGAAAGCCTCTTTAATCACAGCAATTGGTGCTGGAGGAAATTGCTGGAACTGTGATAACTGAGCTGTCTCCATCTCCAGGTTCAAAGACTACAGAGAACCACCTTGGTCCCCGCACCAGTACGAGTTTTCCAAGCAGTACTGGGCGGTCTTATCTGCTCGCTTGGCTTTTGTGATTCTATTTCAGGTAAGTCTGCTGAGTTGCTTCACTTCCAGTCACAGAAGTATTATCATAAATGGATCCAAATGCATGTTCCAAAGCAGCCCATGTCCTATAGACATGGAAGGCAAGACCCGCAGCTTCCCTTAGCCCTTGGCACTAGCAGTAATCCCCAAAATACTCCAGGCTCTTGAACGTTTAAGTGGACTCTGTCAACATTAATACTCTCAGAGGCAGCACTTGTAAAAAGCACATAAATGCTGTGTAGGCTTGTTAACTGCTGTTCTTTACCCAAAGCAAGAAATAAACAGAAGTAATAAATCCTCCAAGGTTTTTTGCTACTTTCTTGAATTGAGTGCAGTAAATTGTCCCCAGTGCGGAGATTTCATTAGCAAGGGATTTGCTATCATGGCTTGCCTTCCGAATGGCTTCCTTCTGCTCTCCTTCATGATCTGGGATCCTTCCACAGCCAAACTGGGCCCATCTCTCTATTTGAAGCCTGCCTGTCTTTTGTCCTCACCTACCAAGTGTTCCCAAGTGTTTCTGTGAATCTTGCCTGGCTTGCATTGCCCTCTTCTGCTTCTTTGCAGGGCCTTCAGTAAATTTCCACTACTGGCTGCAAAGCAGTTGAAAGCAACTGGTTCTACTGGGCTTCAAACCCTCCGCCTGTTCTGCCAGAGAACATTCCCTGGTTAATTAGCTCCATTGTCTCGGATGGGGACAGAGTTCATGCTAGCAGCCCTGTCAGCAAAGTGTTCTCACACGTTTCCAGGCATTACACAACACAGCACTTCTCAAAGCATTATCATGACAATACAACCCCCCAAAGAATTGCTTATCTATAGATTTAACAAGCAAGCAAAACTTTTTGCCCAGTCTGCCTCCTGCCTGATGGTATGAGCACCACCTGTAATCACCTTGATGCCTGAGGTTTGGGCTTGCACACTGTGGTAGTGTAAAAACAATCTTGCTTGTCAGCAGACAGAAGGATTTGAGGACAGAATGGCCATGAAAGTTGTCTGCTATGTGCTCAGGCCACACTGGAAACACATGGGTATCTTTGTCTTGTGTGGTAGGACTTTTGATGGTATTGCAGGATGTTCTTATATTAATGGATTCTGAACTCAGGGTCAAGGAATTGGATGTTGAGAACGTGGCACCTTTGGATGCCTGTAAAGAATAATGCTGGTTTAGCTACTAGGGCCATGAATTATTTCATGATTCCAAGTCCTTTCCCATTTCAAACCTAACTGAAGCATGTGTTCAACTCAGCCTCTAAATAAAGCCTTGAAATAAAGCCTTACTCAACTGCTTACTACTACACACCACCAGCAAAATGTGTTTGACATCTGTCTCATAGCTATAACAAAGGTTTGGTTTTGCACCAGTGCGAGTATTTTTGATTTTTCATGCTTGCTTCACGTCTGTTGCTGTGCTTGCAGAACTTGGTGATGTTCCTCAGTGTTCTGGTTGACTGGATGATCCCTGACATCCCCAAGGACATCAGTGAACAGATCAAAAAGGAGAAGACTCTGCTTGTTGACTTCTTCTTGAAGGAAGAGCACGAAAAGCTGAAGCTGATCGAAAGCTTTATCACACGTGACAAGCGTAAACGCAGGAGTGGGACCAAAAGCAAAAGGACCAGGGCTGCCAGCTTCTCCCAGTGTCACCGCAGCCCCAAGGGCAGCTTCACCTCCTTCAGCTCACAGCACACCGTGGTGTGACTCCTGGGGGAAGGGAACAGCCTGTGCTTACCTCTGCTTACTGTGTGATGTGATCCTGAACCTGGAGCAAGGGAGGGAGAGAGAAGGGACAGGGAGCAGAAGGAGGCTCTTTTGCTTTCTTAGAATCTCCAGATGTGAAGGTCTCTGCTACAATTTAAATGCTCTCTGGGCTGCAGCATTTCCAGATTTCATCAGTGCGAGATAAGGGCTGTAGCTGGTTCTTGTGATGATAATGCATGCGAGTTGGGGAGACATGCAGGAATACTCCTGGCAGGAATTCTCCTGGCAACCATCCCTCCTCCTGCAGACACCCGGTGGGGCACAGGGACACTCCTGCTTTAGTCTCTATCCTTGGGCAGGTTGGACTGACCTTGGAGAAGGACTGACCATGGAAAGGTACACACAGCTCATCGCCTATAGCTGCCAGCAGAGGGTTTGCAAACGTGGAGTCTCAAGGAATCTTTGTGCCTTCCTGACCTACACTGCCACATGGTGCCACCTCTGGAGGGCATGCAGGGCTCTGGGAGATGTGGGAATAGAAGGAATTTAAATCACTGGACACTTGCATCTCTGGATATATTGTGTTTTGCTTAGCAGGAGCTGGAATGCATGTGCTGGTGAACAGGGAGGCCACAGCGTGTGCATCAGAATGGATGAAGCTGCCAGAACCAGGGAAGCTCCTTGGCATTCATTGTCCTGAACAAAAAACTAAATCCCAACCCTGCATGTTTGATTCTCCTCTCACTTAGACTTGGAATTCAGCCAGCGTCAAGAGGAGTCACGCCACTGAACCACCAGTGCGAAGCTGAGGAGTGAGAATGGAATCAAGCCCTGCGAATCACGTGGCATCTCCATGTACACTGCACGTAAAGTAACAAAAATTGCTGCTGTTGTGACTTACTGTAAAGTAAAATGTTTTGCAGAACTGCATTTCACTGGAAGATAAACATACTCACTAACCAAGCTTTCACTTACACACATTTAAAGAATAACTTAATTCTGTCATGAATGAAAATTAAACTTCCTTAAAAAATCTGTTCTTTTCCTGTAGATTCTGTCTCTAACCCAGCTTGAAATTCAGAGTCTG